>CM035429.1:136445991-136450991 GCA_020310875.1 Ceratopteris richardii | reverse complement strand
AGAGGGTTATCTTTATTCTTTCCCAACACATTAGCAATAGCATGATCGGCCATATCCAAGACCTGGATTCAAGCATGAAGGTATGGGAGACACTTGAAAGGCTTTATTCAACAAGCACCAAAGCAAGGAAGATCCAACTCAAGAATGAGCTCAACAACCTTAGGAAGAGCTCAGGGAGTAGCATAAATGACTACATACTTAAGGTCAAGGAGTTATCAGATGCATTGGGATCCATTGGAAGCCACGTAGACGATGACGATCTTGTGGCTTATACTCTCAATGGTTTGAGAGATGATGAGAAGTGGAAACCCTTTACCACTTCAGTTTATGTAAGGGATAATCTTCCCGATTTTGAGCAATTGGTTGCTCTCATGGTCACCGAAGAAATGAACATAGGTGGAAGTTCAACTAAAAGCAAAGATGCACAAGTTTTCTATGCAGGTAATCAAAGGGGCAAAGGAAGACAAGGACAAGGAAGGGGCAAAGGAAGGTTTGGAGGAAGGCAAGGCCACTCAAGAAATCAAGGACATGACCAAGGCACCTCATCACAAAGAGGGAGAGGAAGATCAAGAGGAAGAGGAGGACGACATCAACAAAACAGGAATCAAGATGGCGAAGGATGTTACATATGTGGCAAGTTTGGCCACTATGCTAGAGATTGCTACCAAGGAGGAAACCAAAGGAACTATAATCAAGGTTCTTCATACAAAGGCCAAGGTAATTATGCTTCTACAAGTTCAGAAAATGACAATCTCTTGATGATGCACATGAATGGGAATTCAAGCAAAGTAGATAACACTTGGTATATTGATAGTGGATGTAGCAACCATATGAGTTGCAATGCTTCTTGGTTTACTAATCTACATGTTCCCAAAGGTAAAGGACATGTAGAAACAGGTGATGATACAGCCCATGAGATCTCCCATGTTGGAGATGTAGCTTTGGATGACAAGGAGGAAGGAAGATGTCTCAAGGATGTCTTGCATGTACCTACCATCACAAAGAACTTGGTGTCTGTTGGGCAAATGGTTGAAAGAGGCTATCAAGTAAGGTTCAACAAAGGTGGATGCTTTGTGGAGAACCCTAAGCAAGGTTACAAGGTCATAGCAAGAGGAAAGAAGCAAGGGAGACTCTTCACTTTGGAGGTAAATTCTCATTCTACTCAACATGTCTACTTCACATATGGAAACAAGAGGATTTCGGAGTTGGACTTGTGGCACAAGAGGATAGGTCACATCAACATACAAAGAATGAAGGAAATGCAATTCAAGAGGCTGGTTGAAGGTCTTCCCAACTTCCAAGGACAAGGTATGAAGCATTTATGTGAATCTTGTCAACTAGGGAAGCAAGCGAGACTTCCATTCAAGAAGAGTGGCTACATAAGCCAACATCCATTGGAGTTGATACATACAGATGTGTGGGGGCCAACGAAAGAGCAATCCATTGGAGGTAACAAGTACTTTGTCACTTTTATAGATGATTGCACAAGGATGGTTTGGGTTTATTTCATCAAAAACAAATCAGATGTGTTTACATGTTTCAAAGCATTCAAGGCAATGGTAGAGAAGGAAACAGGTACATATATCAAGAAGCTAAGGTCCGATGGAGGGGGAGAATATTTCTCAAATGAGTTTTCTGATTTTTTAATGGATCAAGGCATCAAGAGGCAAGTAACATGCAGGTACACACCCCAACAAAATGGAGTAGCAGAGAGAAAGAATAGATACATTGCCGAGATCGCTAGAGCAATGCTTAATGAGATGAATGTACCTAACATGTTTTGGAGTGATGCAGCAAATACCGCCGTGTATCTAATGAATAGGGCTCCTACCTCAGGGATCCATGGCTTGACACCATATCAAGCCTATTATGGTAAGAAACCTGATCTTTCCCACTTGAAGATATTTGGATGTACTTGTTATGTACATGTGCCAAGTGAATTGAGGCACAAGCTACAACCAAAGGCAGAAAAGTGTGTGTTTCTAGGATATTCAAATGATCATAAAGGTTACAGGTGCTTCAACCCAAATACAAAGGACTTGAGGATATCAAGGGATGTAGCATTTGATGAGCTACTCCCTTGGTATAAGAAGTATGATTGTATGCAGGACTATGAAGAAGAAAAGCATGGACATGATGAAGAACAAATCGACCTAGAGCTAAGCGGCCCAAGGTGTTCCATCAATGAAGATAGTTCAAGCATGAACTCACCATGGAGGGGGAGACCTTCATCAAGCTATGAAGCACAATCAATCAACAAAGGCAAAGCAACATTGGTGGAGTTGGATGAAGAAGGTAATGAAGTTGAAGATGATGAAGGACACATGATGGAGAAAGAAGCCACGTCAAAGAAAGAGATCAAGTTCCCAAGGCAAAGGAGGTTTATTCCTCCAAAAGGTGAAGAAAGGAAGTCTTCTAGAGTTAAGTATCCAACTCAAAGGTTTACTTATGATTCATACATGGCAACACATTATGCATATATGAACAAAGTAGTAGAAGATCATGAGCCCGATTGCTATGAAGATGCAAGCAGGTACACCGAATGGAAAGAGGCAATGCAAGAAGAGATCGACGCACTTGAGGAAAATCAAACATGGACTCTAGTGCCCAAGAAGGAGAACATGAAGGTAATAGGTAATAAGTGGGTGTATAAAGTAAAGAGGAATTCAGATGGATCTATTTCTAGGTTCAAAGCAAGATTGGTGGCTAAGGGTTTTGCACAAACCTATGGAGTGGACTTTGAAGAGACATTCAGCCCCGTGGCAAAGATGAGCACCATTAGGACACTCATTGCAATGGCTGCTAGCAAAGGATGGAAGCTCTTCCAATTGGATATCAAGAATGCCTTTCTCAATGGAGACTTGGAAGAAGAGGTATACATGGAGCAACCACTAGGTTTTGTTCATAAAGAGTTTCCACATCATGTTTGTAGGTTGAAGAAGGCACTTTATGGCCTAAAGCAAGCTCCAAGGGCTTGGAACCAAAGATTGGTGGACTATTTGATCAAATGTGGTTACAATCAATGCAAGGCGGATCCATCTCTCTTCATCAAACAAAGAGGAGAACTTGTGGTCTACATGTGTGTGTATGTAGATGATCTTATCATTACAGGTAATGATACAAAGGGCATTGAGGAGATCAAGGCAAAGCTTGGAAAGGAGTTTAGGATCTCTGATCTTGGAGATCTTAGGTATTTTCTTGGCATTGAAGTTGTATACAAAGAAGAAGGTATTATGCTCATACAAAGGAAGTATATTCTAGACCTACTTGAGAGGTTTGGGATGCTACATTGCAAGCCTATTTCAAATCCCATGGAAGTTAATGTAAAGCTAAGCTCCATTGATGGAGAGCCATTAGAGGATGTAACTTTGTATCGATCTATTGTAGGCTCTTTCAATTATGCCACAATAACCAGGCCTGACATAGCATATGGAGTTGGAGTGTTATCACAATTTATGCATAGTCCAAGGACTACACACTTGCAAGCTGCAAGAAGAATGTTGCGATATCTCAAAGCCACTATAAATGAAGGATTGTTCTACTCATTTGATGATGATATGCAGGTCAAAGCTTATTCCGATGCCGATTGGGCCGGTTCGAAGGAAGATAGAAGGAGTACAAGTGGTTACCTAGTCATGCTAGGTAGCAAGATCATCTCATGGATTTCAAAGAAGCAACCCACGGTGGCATTATCTTCCACCGAGGCTGAGTATAGAGCTTTGGCTCAAGTCACATGTGAGCTAATGTGGATTAAGAAGTTATTTATGGAGCTTAATTTGCAGGTTGACACATATCCAATTTTTTGTGACAACATGAGTAGCATTCATCTAGCATCGAACCCTGTCTATCATGCTAGAACCAAGCATATTGAAGTGCACTATCACTTCATAAGGGAAAAAGTGATATCCAAGGAAGTTTCAGTACATCATATTGGTACTAAGGACCAAGTTGCAGACATGTTTACAAAGGCTTTGGATGGGATGAAGATTTCAAAATTCAAGCAATGCATCAACATGAAGGAGCTTGGATGAGGATGAAGAATTGAAGCTTGAGGGGGAGTGTTAAAAGTCAAGCTTCAAGCTAAAAATTCGTGGGGAATCTTTTATGGACATGTGGAGCAATCAAAGGAAGCCAAAAGCCACGAGATTCCATCAAGAAAAGTCACTCAACCACTCCCCAAGTCATCTCAACTAATTCCTCCAAGTTAGGAGGCTGATTTGGAAAGGTAGTTCCTAGATTTTAGGGGCACACCTCTCACTATAAAAGGAGCATGTATCCCGACTTCTTTTGGGCCATCTTCTTGGAGTTTTAGCTCATGTAAAGTGAGCACTAAGTGCTGGAGTTGTGATAAGCAAGCCCCTTGCTTAAGCAACCCCCTTGCTTGCTTGTTTGTTTTCTTTTAGTAGGCATATCTATGTGTGTGCGCAGGCAGTGTTGCAACTCTCTACCCCTGAGTTGTTAGCATTGGTTCTCCCTCATATGGTATCCATTTGATGTAATTCTTGTCTCATTGGATAGCTATAAGAGTCGATTTTATGCTTACCAGTTCTCTGGAGCATTCTCTGAGTAAGCTGGGAGCAACATTCATTTTAGTGAAGTTGTGTGATTGATATCTCTCTCATTGTGTAGGCTCTGTTGGAAATATTTTGCTCTCTGTTGTAAGGGCTGGTTCTCCTTCTCTATGTATCCATTTGCTATGATTTTGGTGTCATTGGGTAGCTATTAGAGTCCTCTAAAGTTGACATAAGTTTGAGATTCATTCTCTGTATAATCTCTGAGAAAAGTTTGCTGGAGTGAAGTGAGGTCTCTGCTTGACTAGCAGTTGTGAGCATTCACTAGCTCATGTTGTAGACATTGTTTCTCTTTGTGTAAGCATCCATTTCAAGTGAAATTTGTTTTGTTGGAAAGCGCTTGGTGTCTACTACAGGTCTACAAAAGCTCACTGGAGTTCTCTGCATAAGCTCTGAGTAAGAGCATTTTTGGTGTGCAGAGGTCAAAGA
>CM035429.1:136320991-136440991 GCA_020310875.1 Ceratopteris richardii | reverse complement strand
ACTCATTGGATGGATTAGGAAGTGAAAGAATCTCCTCATTGTACATAATAATACCTGACTAGTAGAAATTTTCCCAAAATGCAAAATCATGGTTAAAACACTTACGCTCTTTTAGTGAAAGTTCTTTTTTTAAGCCAAAGAACTCCCAATCCACATGTTGACTTAGGTAAACAACAAATATTTCAAGTTAACTTGAGGATTTTGAAGGTTTCTTTTATTCTTAATATAATTTAATAAAAGAAGTTTTTTGAAGTTTCTAATGAGGATAGAGCTTCATAAGCTCAATCTACAAATTAGCAGGGCCCTTTGCTAGCATCATAAATCTCTATGAGTAGCAAGAATGGAAGGAAACCCTCCATTCATAAAAGGTTGCTTTCTTAAAATGTCATACATATGTTCATGAATACTTAAATCAAATGACATATTTTCACTACAATAATGCACAATTGTACAAAGACGTTACTTAAAGGAATAAAATTTATTTCCCCTTCATTTGTGAAAAAGGGCTTCATCTCTATTCATCCAAATAAACCAAAGATTCAAGGAGCTCTAGAGATGTCATAGCACAAGATGCAACCTACTGCATTCTCCAAGAAGTAACCCTTTAATTGTTTAGCTACTTGGGTGCAACTCCTTGCAATAATAATACAAGATGTTCCAAAATGCCTAAAAGATTCTATAGGATGATGAACAAGTGGCTTAGATCTTCAATTCCTACACATCTTGTAAAAATACCCACCAATTATTTAGAAATCATGAACCTTTTTACCACACCTTTTCTTTTATGCACCTAACTCCACATCTTGAAACAAATTAATAGGGATAAGACTTTCATGAGTGTCTATCACTTTTGCACACCATTGAAATTTTGCACGTCCACACTTTGAACATAGAACCATGTTGCACCTGTATAGGTGGAAAAAGCCTCATTCTCTTGAGGACATAGCACTTCCTCTATAATATTGTTGATTTTTTGGAATATTGAGGTAGATGCATTGCATTTCATTGTATGATAAACTTGACATATGATACATGAGAAACTGTATAAAATATCATAGAGGGAGAACTTATGGTGATGCATTTGGTTCATGGCATCCTTAAGAAATGTGATCTGCAAATGCTAAATACAATAACATGTAAACAAATCCTCAAGATGTTAACAAAATACGACTTAAAAGACTCAACCGTTCATATTTTAACTTTGCTATGAGGATGACATTGTTGGAAACAAGTTAATAGTTCCATCTAGATAGCAAATAAGAGACTTTAGCAATTGGTATATTAGAAAATATCTTGGCTAACATGGAATCAATAAAAGCACTTATAGCTATATGTAATACTCCATGCTAATAGAATTTAGTTATATTAGATGATAAGAATTAGTCAATAGTTCATAGCTAATAGTTTTTGGTTCTAACCTAAGAACTTAGATATAGTAGCATATAAGGCGAGTCCAAAAGTAACAATTTGTTGTGAAGATCTAATATAAGAGTCCACAATTAATGTTTCTCAACTTATGTTTTATCGCTAAGGTCTTTTGGCTATTATAGCTTCTAAGACTTAGCTAGTATTCCTATTAACTGTTGATATATTTAGGTAGTGATGTGTGTGAACACTCTAGGACCGCCGGGGCACTTTTTTCCCTCTTTAGGAGGTTTTTTTTTCCCCCGGCTTGTATATACGCCTATTGCCCTAATGGGCTACTTATCTTTGTACATTCTCTAGTAATACATTCAGTATTGTGTGTTTGTGCTCCAAGCTTCTTCTTCTTCCTTGTGTTGTTCGCGTGCTTCCGCAGACGTCTATCTCCAACAATTGGTATCAGAGTAGGTCGTCGCTTATTCTAGGGCGCCGTCGACACTCCTCCGTTTGCAATCTTAGATTCGCACGAAATTTGGTGAGCATACTCAGGGTGTTTTTGAGATCAAAACAGCTTCGTTCTGTGGTGCCGAAATCGCGATCTGAGCTCGTTTCGGCCTCCAAACACACTATCGTAGCGCTTGTGCAGGCTATTTCGTCCTTTTGTGCCAAAGGTATATACCAGTTTCTGTTCGCCAGTTTAAACGTCTTGAAGTCTGCTACAAGTCTAGCAAAACTCGTCTGGGCAGTTCCGTTCAACTTTTTGAGATACAGTCAATTTTCTGCATCAAGGTATTTTAGTCACCCGCCATGGCTGAAAGCAGTGATGTATTCCGTATGTTGGCTGTTGAGGATAAGTTGGATGGTACTAACTACCCATTATGGGCTTATATGATGCGACATGTACTAGTTGCAAAAGGATTGTGGAACATTGTGCAGGGTGTTGAAAGACATCCAGTTACACCTGTAACGACAGGTACTACAAATACAGGTGTTGGAGCTGATGAAGATGGTGTCGAAGATGATATTCCGCAGATTCCTGTTTGTGCTGCTGTTTCTGTTGCACCTACTGCAGAGCTGATTTGTTGGGATGGCAGAGATGCCCAGGCACATGCATTGATAGCTTTGTCTGTCAAACGTGCCATTATTCCTCACATTCGCTCTTGCAGAACAGCAAAGGATGCTTGGGATACACTTACCACTTTGTACCAGGCTAGGAATGAGGCTCGTGTTGCTTACCTCCGAAAACAGTTGGAGAGTGAGCACATGAATGAAGCTGATTCTATGGACAGTTTTCTTACAAAGATCAAAGACCTGAAGGAACAATTGATTTTTGCTGATGAGGTTATACCAAATAGCTCACTTGTGCAGACCGTTCTGAATGGTCTTCCTGATTCATATCAGAGTTTTGCCTCTACTCTTTGGTTGATGATGAAAGGCAATCCGAATGCCTTGTCATTTGAGGAATTAGTCTCTGTTCTGTTGCAGGAAGATCAGTCCAGGCAGAACAGGTCCATTATGCGTGTTGCAGATCAAGCTTTCCTGGCTAGTCAGAAGGGCAAAGGAAAATGGAGCTCTTCTACTAGTAAGCAGCTGCAAATGCTGCACAATCGAAGAACCAAGATAAAGATGAGAAGAAATCAGAAAAGCAGAAATTGTTCTGCAAGTACTGTAAAGGAAATGATCATATTATAAAGAACTGTCCAAAACTGGCTGCTAAAGAGGCAAAGAAGAAAGAGGCTGGAATGGTTGTTGCAGAGGCCTCTACACCAAAAACAGAGTCTGCAAATCTTGTGCAGGAAGAAGAATGGGCGTTTACTACTATCTGCAGTTTTGACCCATCTTCTCATGATCAGTGCATGTCTGCAGTAGACTCAGATGTTTGGTACTTTGACAGTGGGGCGACCAAACATATTACCTCACAGCGCAGTTTCTTCTCTTCACTCGAGCCTGCCCCTACAGGGAATACTGTCACATGCGCCAATAACTCCTCTTATCCTGTTATGGGAGTTGGTAAGATCATTCTGACTACTGCTGATGGTAGTTCTTTCACTTTGTCAGATGCTTTATTTGTGCCAGGGATCAAGAAGAATCTGTTATCAGTTTCTGCATTAGCCAAGATTGGCTTGGTTGTGAAATTCATTGATGACAGGTGTACAGTCCATGATCTCTCAAATGGCGATGTGATTATTGCTTCTGGCATTTTATGTCGTGGGCTGTATAAGCTTATAGACTATGAAAAATCTGTGAATGATTCGGCATGTGCAGTTCATGATTCTCAGGCTATGTCAGATGCAAAGCTTTGGCATGCACGCTTTGGTCATCTGAATTTTTACGATTGAGTCTTCATGATGCTGGAGATGCATTTGATGCTGTTCTCTATCAGCAAGCTGTTGGATGCTTGATTTACTTATGCATTACTCGGCCAGATATTCAGTTTGCTATCTCACAGATGAGCAGGTTTATGCATTGCCTAGGAGTCACGCATTGGAAAGCGGTTAAGCGCATCTTTCGCTACTTGAGTGGTACTCGGCTACTTGGGTTGTTTTATCCCAAGGAGCGATCACTACCGCCAGATTTGCATGCTTTTTCTGACTCAGATTGGGCTGGTTTCTATGACACTCATGTGTCCATCAGTGGTTTTTGCTTCATGCTTGGTAGCTCATGTATATCTTGGTTGAGCAACAAGCAGCCTACTGTGGCCACTTCCAGTTGTGAGGCTGAGTATAGGGCAGCTTTCACAGCGATTGTTGAGTGTATGTAGCTCCGACGCCTTATGGCTGATTTGGGTGTTGGCCAGTCTTCTGCCACCACCATCTTCACTGACAGTCAGAGCGCATTGTCAGTTGCGAGAAACCCTGTGTTCCATGCTCGCACTAAGCACATTGAGGTGCATTATCACTATGTCAGGGAGAGGTTCTCTGCTGGGGAGATCAGCTTGGCATATGTGCCCACGCAGGAGAACATTGCAGACCTTTTCACGAAGGCTCTGCCTAGGGAGAAGTTTGAAGCTTTCCGCAAAGCTTTGGGCTTACTTCCTTTTGTGGAGTGATTTCCACATAGCTTGGCACTTCCTTATACATGAGTGCCAGCTCCTTGTTCACCGCATCACTCCCAGGGGGGATTTGTTGATATATTTAGGTAGTGATGTGTGTGAACACTCTAGGACCGCCGGGGCACTTTTTTCCCTCTTTAGGAGGTTTTTTTTCCCCCGGCTTGTATATACGCCTATTGCCCTAATGGGCTACTTATCTTTGTACATTCTCTAGTAATACATTCCGTATTGTGTGTTTGTGCTCCAAGCTTCTTCTTCTTCCTTGTGTTGTTCGCGTGCTTCCGCAGACGTCTATCTCCAACATTAACAACTGATAATTTTTAGCTTGTACTTCTTAGTTCTATCATCTCATAAGACTAAGATAATAGGTCTAAATGAACAACTCATATTAGCTAATGCTAATGGGACTTACGGGACTCCGCTATATTATCTTATAGTGCTTAGCTACCAAGTCAAAAAGTAACAACTTTTTGTATCCAACAACTTCTCGCCCACATCTAATATTTCTGAGCTTATATTTTGTAGCTACTAGTCTTTGAACATTATAACTAATAATCTTAGCTAGTAGTCTCTAACTAAAAATTGATAGTTTTCAGCTTATACTTCTTAGTTGTATAAGCTTATAAGACTTATTTAACAACTCTAAAGGAACAACTAAAAGTTTGTAGATCATTTAACTTATTGACAATAGCGAATTGTGAGAGTTGATCTCTTTCAGTTGCAATTATTGATAAGAATTAGCCAATAGTTTGTAATAGCTAATAAGATTTAGTTAACAAGTCAAACACAAATAATTTGTAGTTCATAACTAATAGATTATAGTCCACAACAAAAGGTAATCAGTTGATAGTTCATATCTATTAAGTTTTAGGTGTTATGGTTGATAGAAATGAATTCAAAATAGTTTGTTTACATGTAATGAATGGAACATTAGTACAAACTGAAGTGTACATGAGGTACATCAAGAAGGTGAGCAAGATGTTCTTTGTATTGATTTCTTCCAAATATTTTCATACAAAAATCTTTCTTATTCAATGATATCTTGATCTCATTCATCCAAAAGATAATGATTGATTCTTTGACCATATAAAATCTAAAACACACAGAAATAGAGATGCACTTTAGATGAAACAATACAAAATATTGGGTACAATCTTCTCCCATGCACTATGCTAGACGAGTCTCTAGAGTATGTTTATCTATAGCTTTTTATTATGTCCAAAATATAGACGTTACAATGAGGGCAGTCACTTGGAAAAAGAGGCATGAAAGTATAAAGTTGCTCAATTTTATGATGATCTTAGCTTTTATTTAACAAATTCATGTTCTACAGTGATCCTTAACTCAACCTCTATTTTTATGACTTTCTAGAAGCAACCCTCTACATGAGTCTATGGAAAATATTATTTCTCTATTTATGTCCAAATGCATTCGAATAAGTCAAGGACCATCCCACTAACCTTAAGCTACTATATCAAAACACAAAGCACATTAAATTCTCAATAATAGAGCGCAATAAGCCAATATTCTATAAGTGATAGCATGCCTCCAAGTCGAAAAACCCACTAACCTCAATTGATAAGAAAGAAAATAGACATGGCTAGGCAATCACATGTCCCATCACTAAACAAAAATAAGCATGTTCCATTTAAAAACACATGCATAGAAATGTATGTTTGGAGAGTTAAATTGTTGTGATTGTGAATGATATGCAAGAATTAAGTGATCATAATGGTGAGTTAATGAAATCTTATGGATCCGCTGAGATTCTTCAATAGAATGATTTTATATTTCACCAAATATCTATGATATTTGGGCTTCAAGATGGTTGCACACATGGGTGACACATGGCACTCATATGTGCGCCTACATAACTCTAATGTAAGATGTGATTCCCACACTCCATTGGCCTAAGCTCCCACGTAACATTCCCTTCTCCTTAAGTCCATTTTTATTCTCGAAAATGTTGGAAGGTTCTCTTGTAAAATTGGGAGTGTCTAACGAGGATACCAACAAAGAGGGAAGATCTTAACAGGATCTACCCTGATGTATTTTGATGTACCTTGCTAGGTTGTACATGGATGGGATTTACCCTGAGGTTATTGTTGGATGTGATGGCTGGGTACAATCAGAAGATCAAGTTGGTGCTGCTAGACCTGCTTCACACCTGCCCTCTTTTCTCTTCAGATATGGTTAGGAGACTCCTTGAGCTTCCAAATGACACCAAGAAACTATATATGTGCTTTACAAAGTGATTGAGAAATGATCAAATCAAAACAGATAAGTTTGAACCTTCATAAGTCCAAAAACTTGCTATTCCTGTAGTTACACCTGCTCAGTCTTAAGCTCAGTGTGTCCAGCACACTTGCAATTGGTTTAATTCCTTCTGGGAGTATTAAATTAACTTAACAAGCTATCATTAGCAAGTTAAATCACTCCAAATGACAAACTATACACTGAGCATGATGTTTAGCAAAATTAGGAACCTCCCCGACTTTTCAGGAAACACACAGAAATATACCAGTGATCACTTCGACAGCGATTTCTCCCAATTGGCTGAATAGATTGACTTGAAACTTTGTAAGGTTGTAGAATGCTTTGAGCTGGTTCCAATGAGCCCTTGATCATCAAATTTGGTTCAGTAGATCTTGAGATATGCTCTGTTGAAGTTGACAGACTTGGAGGTAGTCACTCAGAGAAAACACAGAGATAATGACTATGAATATATGTATTGAATCTATCAAATGTACATTCCCATTGGCAAGAGATGTAATGCACAATGGTACTCTGAGGTGTAGGCTAGGTAATAGCTCTCACACACTCACAAATTAGATTGGATTAGCCTCGGGAAGAGTGTAACTAAACCCGCGACTTTTACATTGACTTTTATAGGGGTTTTGAATGAATTTGAATTTGAATTCAAATTAAAGCTCCCTTGATTCTCTCCACTAGACTTAGGGAGATATTCCCTCAACTAGATCATCTAACTTTTCCACGACTCTAGTCTAGTAGGTATGATTACATTGTTGATAAAGTCACATAGACTTTTACATGAGATAAAAGTAAGAATCAGTAAGACTAAGTTCACATGATTATTGACTCTTGTGAATGTATCATTCAAGGGTTCAATCTTTTATGCTTTCCAAGGGTTCAATAGTCCAAGCTTCATGTTGTTTCTTCAAAAGCACAAAGCAAAGCCAAGTGTTAAGGCTTGCTTGCACCAACAGCTCCCCCTCAAGCCAAACACTTGCTTGAGTCTTCATCTTTAGTCTTCAATGATATCCTGTAATCCAATCATGGATTTAAACCTGCATAGCTTGCTCCCATCCAGAGCTTTTGTAAGCAAATCTGCACATTGAATATTAGTGGACACATATGATAACTGAATTTCCTTGCTAAGTAATTTCTCCCTCACATAGTGGTAATGCACCTCTATGTGTTTTGTCCTAGCATGATACACAGGATTAGCAGCTAGATGAAGTGAACTTGTATTATCACCAAATATGATAGGTGGCCTAGTGTATAGGCCCAATTCTGAATAGAGTAACTTCAACCATATTGCTTCTTGAGTGGCATTGGCTAGCCCTCTGTACTCTGCCTCAGTAGATGATAGAGCCACTGTAGGTTGTTTCTTGGATGACCAAGAAATTGGTTTATCACCTGCAAAGCATATGTAACCAGATGTACTTCTCCTGTCATCCTTGCAACCTGCCCAATCTGCATCTGAGTATACCTTGATATCAATGTCTGATGAATATGGATAATACAAACCATGATTTTGTGTTCCCTTTAGGTACTTTACTATTTTCTTGGCTGCCTCCAAATGTGGTACTCTTGGCTTATGCATAAATTGACTAAGTACACTAACACCATATGAGATATCAATCCTTGTTAAGGTAGCATAATTGAGACTACCTACCAAACTTTGGTAACCTGTAATATCCTTGAGTTCTTCTCCTTCATGTGCACTGAGTTTGTGGTTGACCTCCATAGGAATGTTTGAGACTTTAGCTTCCTGCAAGTTAAATTTCTTGACCATGTCCTGAATGTACTTCTTCTGAGTAATGTATATACCTGAATTTGTGTAGACCAATTCAAGCCCTAGGAAGTACTTCAATAATCCAAGATCATTGATCTTGAATTCCTTCATCATTTGACCTTTGATGTGTCTGATTCCTTGAACATCATTTCCTGTAATAATGATGTCATCAACATAGACACACAAGTATATTACCTCTGAATTGTTCTTCTTTAAACAATGAAGTATCTGCTTTACTCATCACAAATCCTTGATCCAAGAGATAGGTTGTCAACCTATAGTTCCATGCTCTAGGTGCCTGCTTCAATCCATACAGAGCTTTCTTCAATTTGCAAACATGATTTACCTTATTGGGATCTTCATAGCCAGGTGGTTGTGACATGTAGACCTCTTCAGATATCCATCCATTCAAGAATGCATTCTTCACATCCAATTGGTACATGTTCCAATTCTTGGATGCAGCTACACTCACCATAATTCTGATAGTTGGCATCTTTGCCACAGGAGAAAATGTCTCCTCATAATCAATGCCTTGGGTTTGTGCAAAACCCTTGGCCACCAACCTAGCTTTGTACCTGCTTATTGAACCATCTGAGTTCCTTTTGAGTTTGTAGATCCATCTGGATCCTATGACCTTCATGGAGTCCTTCTTGGGTACCAAGTCCCAAGTATCACTCTCCTTGAGAGCCTCCATTTCTTCATCCATTGCTTCCTTCCATTCTGGTTTAGTAATAGCTTCCTCAAATGTACCTGGTTCTTCACTTAAGATATCCTTTGCAAGATATACAGAGTGCTTGGTTACAAGTGAAGTATCATATCCATACCTAATAGGTTTCTTCTTTTCCCTTGAAGATCTCCTCATAGCTTGAGTTGAGGATTCAGGATTGTCTTCAAGTTGCTTCATCTTCATCTTCCCTTTGGATTTCCAAGCTTTGAATTCTTCAATGTTGATGGTGTCTTCATCATCTGAGCATGTGTCTTCATTCTGAGTTGGTTCTTGCCTGACAAGCTTTGGAAAGTCCTCTTCCATATCATAAGGTAAACTCACTTTCCTGCACTCATTATCATACCATGAATCATTTTCATCAAAGATGACATCTCTGCTTACCTTGAAGCCTTTGTTTGAGGGGTTATAGAACCTGTATCCTTTCTGATTCAAATCATAACCAATAAAGATACACTTCTCAGCCTTAGGGTCTAGCTTTCCCCTTACCTGTGAGGGAATATGCACATATGCAACACACCCAAAGATCTTGCAATGATCCAGAGATGGTCTCTTACCATGCCAAGCCTCATAGGGTGTCATTCCATCAAGTGTCTTTGATGGCAACCTGTTGATTAAATATGTGGCAGTAGATACACTCTCTGCCCAAAGATAATTTGGTAGTTTCTTCTCATTGAGCATAGACCTAGCTGTCTCCACAATGAGTCTATTTCTTCTTTCAGCTACCCCATTTTGTTCAGGTGAGTACCTTGTGGTAATTTCCCTCTTGATGCCTCTTTCCTGCAAGAACTCTTCAAAATCATTGGAGAAGTATTCTCCACCACCATCAGACCTTAATCTCTTCAAATGTCTACCTGTTTGATTCTCTACTAATGCAAGATACCTTTTGAAGCAATTAAATACTTCATCTTTATGTTTCATGAAGTACAAGACAGTCCATCTGCTATAATCATCTATAAAAGATACATAGTACCTTGATCCAGATATGGATGGCTCCTTGCTTGGTCCCCAAACATCTGTATGCACCAATTCCAAGTAGTCTTCATGCATAAATCCTTTCTTGGTATATGGCAACCTGTGTGACTTACCAAATTGACAAGCCCCACACTTGTATATCATGTGTTGCTTGGATACATTAGGTATCCCAAGCACACATTGATCTCTGCTCATCTGCTTTATGGTTCTCTCTCCAATGTGACCCAATCTCTTGTGCCACATCTCCAATTCTGATAGGGTTTGGTCCCTATAATTGTACAAGGCAATATTTTTAGTATCCTCAAGTTCAAAGGTGAATAATCTACCTGACTTCTCTCCCTTGGCTATCCTTCTGAATCCATGTCTTGGATCCTCCACAAATGCACCATGTTGAGTGAACCTGACCTGTAGACCTTTTTCAACAATCTGACCTACACTCATCAGATTCTTGGTGATTGTTGGGACATACAATACTCTGCTTAGCAAATTCTGATTACCATCACTTGTTTTGACATTACCTACTTTAACCACTGAGTGTTTAGTGTCATCACCTGTCTGCACTTGGTGCTTGCCTTTAGGTTCTTCCAAATCAGAGAGTAAGGCAACATTCCCAGCTACATGGTTAGAGCAACCTGAATCAATATAGAACAAATGATCATCATTGATACCTGATTTAGATGTCATGTTCATAATCAACAAGGAATCATCTTGATCCTCTGCATAATTGTTGTAATCCTTTCTGTTCCTGTATCCTCCTTGATAATTGCCATTGTGATTGTAGCTATTGTTGTAGTTGTTGTTGTAATTATTGTTGTAGCCATGGTAGCCTTGAGATTGATTGAACCTGCCTCTGCCTTGGGAGTATCCTCCTCTTTGGTGACCTCTTCCTCTTTGGTTCTTGTAGTTTTTGTAGCATTCATCTGTAGTATGGTTAGACAAGCCACAAATATTGCATGGAGATTGATTATAGGGTCTCCCCCTACCTGACTTACCTCCTCTGCCCCTACCTCTAGATGATCTACCTCTCCCTGCATAGTTTGCTTGGGAGGTGGATCCTTCATCATCAACCTTCTTGCTTTTACCCTTATCTTTAGACTTCTTATCTGTATATAGGGCAGAGGGATTGTTACCTTTTGATTGCTCTCCATTCTTTGTGATCTTGGCTTCATGTGTAAAGAGTTGTCCAATCAGAGTTGTTAGATCAGGTGCTTGAATGTCCATGTACAAGTCCATTGCAGTGGTAAAGCTTTCCCACTTGTCATCTGCTTTGAGTCCATTGATCACTTGTCTGACTATTTGCTCTTCTTCAATCTCTTCTCCAACACTTGCAAGTTGATCTGCAATGTCTTTGACTTTGGTGACAAAATCTGAAACACATTGTTTTGATTGCTTCCTAAGAGTTGTAAACTCAATCCATAGCTGATTCTTTCTGGCCCTTGTGCTTGATGAGAAGTATGTTGCCAAGGTCTCCCAAGTCTCTTGGGAAGTCTTACAATTCCTAACATGAGGTAGAAGGAAATCAGAGATAGAGTTTAGAAGATATGACCTGGCTAAAGCATCTTTAGCACACCATTGATTAAGTCTCTCATGCTCATCCTTTGTAGGTAGGCCTCTGGTTTTGAATGAGGGCAACTCCTCATCTCCTGATATGTATCCATACAAGCTTCTCCCTTGTAGATAAGTCTTCATTCTTAATGACCATGCCTGGTAGTTATTCCTATCCAATTTGTCAATAAAGGAAGGGAAACCATCACCCATGATTACCTTGTTTGCTCTAATACCACTGTTGGATGTGATGGCTGGGTACAATCAGAAGATCAAGTTGGTGCTGCTAGACCTGCTTCACACCTGCCCTCTTTTCTCTTCAGATATGGTTAGGAGACTCCTTGAGCTTCCAAATGACACCAAGAAACTATATATGTGCTTTACAAAGTGATTGAGAAATGATCAAATCAAAACAGATAAGTTTGAACCTTCATAAGTCCAAAAACTTGCTATTCCTGTAGTTACACCTGCTCAGTCTTAAGCTCAGTGTGTCCAGCACACTTGCAATTGGTTTAATTCCTTCTGGGAGTATTAAATTAACTTAACAAGCTATCATTAGCAAGTTAAATCACTCCAAATGACAAACTATACACTGAGCATGATGTTTAGCAAAATTAGGAACCTCCCCGACTTTTCAGGAAACACACAGAAATATACCAGTGATCACTTCGACAGCGATTTCTCCCAATTGGCTGAATAGATTGACTTGAAACTTTGTAAGGTTGTAGAATGCTTTGAGCTGGTTCCAATGAGCCCTTGATCATCAAATTTGGTTCAGTAGATCTTGAGATATGCTCTGTTGAAGTTGACAGACTTGGAGGTAGTCACTCAGAGAAAACACAGAGATAATGACTATGAATATATGTATTGAATCTATCAAATGTACATTCCCATTGGCAAGAGATGTAATGCACAATGGTACTCTGAGGTGTAGGCTAGGTAATAGCTCTCACACACTCACAAATTAGATTGGATTAGCCTCGGGAAGAGTGTAACTAAACCCGCGACTTTTACATTGACTTTTATAGGGGTTTTGAATGAATTTGAATTTGAATTCAAATTAAAGCTCCCTTGATTCTCTCCACTAGACTTAGGGAGATATTCCCTCAACTAGATCATCTAACTTTTCCACGACTCTAGTCTAGTAGGTATGATTACATTGTTGATAAAGTCACATAGACTTTTACATGAGATAAAAGTAAGAATCAGTAAGACTAAGTTCACATGATTATTGACTCTTGTGAATGTATCATTCAAGGGTTCAATCTTTTATGCTTTCCAAGGGTTCAATAGTCCAAGCTTCATGTTGTGTCTTCAAAAGCACAAAGCAAAGCCAAGTGTTAAGGCTTGCTTGCACCAACAGTTATGCATCATGTGACATTGTACCCTAACACGATGTACCTTGATTCAATGTACCTTGATGAGATATACCATGCTTCACCATGCAAAAGGTGGTTCTTGGGAATTGAAAAAGTATGAGACATGAAATTTATATGAAACATAAGTAAAAAGGAATAGGGTGACAATACATGTAAATAGTGTAGTAGTAAAACACTTGACTTATGGATGAGAGGTTGTGGATTAAAATCCCCTCCCTACTAAATGAGAGAGTTCATATTTCCACTTCTTAGTTAAAGAGTGTTTGCACATAGCCAAGGGAGCCAGGGAAGCCAAAGATGCTAAAGGTATGCCAAAGTTCTATGCCTTAGTCGACACTTTGGAGTAATTCAAAGGAGTAAATGTAGATGTTAATTGTTAGCTTTGCTATGAAGGAGTAAATGTAGGTGTAAACTCAAGCTTTGGTTTAGGAACTAGAACCGAAACAGAAACTAGAAATCAAAACAAAAACAAAAACCAAAACTAAAACTGAAACTAGAAACAAAAACAAGAAACAAAATCAACATTAGAATCAAAATGAGATCAAGATTAGGATCAAATCAAATGTAGAAGAGTATCACAATGCCTTCGCAATGAAAAAAGCAGGCTCTGATACCACTATTGTAGGATCCCATAGTCATGCATACGTAGAGATAATACAAAATTTAAAACATATAGAAACAAAGATACGGTATTGTCTACAATCTCCCCCCACTCACTATGTTGGTCATGTCTCCATAGTGTGTGTATTTATAGTTTTTTATTATGTCCAAATATAGATGTTACAATAAGGAGGCACTTCTAAAAGGAGGCATGAAATTAAAAAAAATTATCACTTTATGATGAGTCTTAGATTTTAGTTACAATAGTTACATTCTACAACAATATTTAACTCTACCATTATTTTCATGAATTTCTAGAAACAAACCTCTACATGGGTTTTTTATTTACAAAATGGAAAAAAAGATCTAAGAACAGTTTCTTCCATATTTGTGAGGGATTGAATTTACACTGTGACGCGATCGTCGTGTGTTTGTCCCACTTTCTCAACCCGTTTGAGTCAATCTAGAACTCCAGTTTCCAAAGTGTCCCATCCCTTCTCAGTAACTCGATCGTCGGGTACTGGTAATGGCTCATATGGTCCGTCGTAGCTTTCATCGATAGGAATTTCCACCACTGTATCAAGTGTTGGTTCTTCAACTGGAGAGGGTGACCTTTCATATGGTAAGAGATGTGCTTCTAGTTCTACCATCTGCTTCCGGAGGGTCTCTAATTCTTATGTAGATTGTTGCAAGATTACTGGCTCCTATTAAGCTATGTTGGCACTGGCTAGCTACTTCTTTAGGTCAGCATATTCCGACTCTAACTTTGCGTACGACTCCAAAAAATTTGCATGCTCCTCAAGTAAGATCCGAATGTCTTTAGATGGGACCGCTCTATACTTTGTAGGACTAATGTCTGCTCCCGAGGTTCCTTCCATAGCTGCTTCAAAATTGTCTTGGTTTTGTTGCTGAAGCCGCTTGTTCTCTTCTAAGGTTGCTGCCATGTGCTTTCGTAGTAGCCCGAGATTAGCACAAGGTACTTGCATGGTTCCTCTCATCCTCTTGGAAGGTGGTTCAGTGGATGTTCGGCCTCTGAACTATTGCACTCGATTCCACATCAGGGCCCGTTGAATGGGGATGTCATAAGCCAAACACCTATAAATGATTCTAGTTAGAGCACAACATCCATATAAAACATGATTTCGAGGCCATCGTTTGTGCGCTAGGTGTATCGGATCAATTATCCAGTGGGGTAGGTTGATGGTGAGGTTCTGAGTCTCTGCCAGATACAAACTGAACCATAACTTCTTGGGTGACATGGTGAATCTATCTTCGGTAGGAAAAGCAAAGTGTTGCATGCACATCCGAAGGTGTATTGCAATATTGGGTGTCATGGCCACCATGTCCTTGAGCTTGGTGAGGCTCTCATTCTTCATGTAATCACGCACCAGACCTCCTTCTTTGTTGGAATATGCATTCCTCGCATATCTAGGGCCTCTCGCACTAAATTGTTTGATAACCTAAACCTCTTGAGCTCATTCCCCCTTGTTAGAGATGGGAGCACAAACGTTCTTGTACCTTTTGGGTGCTTGCTTGGAGTCAAGGTGTTGATGAGATAGTAGCATCTCATGAAGTCAGCCTTTGGGAGCCGAGCACCGAAGTACACATCCAATCCTGCCTTCTCCCATAAGGGGTGTACCCCTTCTGCATTTTGTAACTTTTCGAATTCCTGTGTAAAGAAGTGGTATTTACCTTGCTTCCCATTGAAGTCCAACTCTGACTCCCACAGGTATGATCCCTCTCCCAAGGGTCCTGTGACTTCACTAAACTAGTGGGAAGCCTTTCCCACAGGCATGGTATGGCCACTTAGGGAGTCCGATATCCGTATCATTTGTATGGCCTACAACTCTTCTGGTCTTTCATTTGTTTTTGGCATGATTGGTAAGCTCTCTAAATCAACCACTTGCTCGCTCGTGCCTACTTGAGAGCTCGTTCTTGCTATGTCAGCCATGATATCACTGGGAGACGTCTGATGATCTTATCTGCTGGAAGAAGAAAACCACATAAGCATTGCGTGGGAAACACGATAATAGTGTGTTCCCTTTACAATAACATGTCACTGTTTGGGTTAGAAGTTAGTCGAGTGGGGTATTGTGTGTGTGTGAGTTACAGTAAGAAGGTCATTGTTGCCCCTATATGCATACTTGGTTGTGCAATGTACTCATATGCATTTCTATCTATGCAGAGTGCGTTACATGGTAGGGTCAGGTGGTTTATCACAGAGTTTAATTCTCCAAACTTTGTGTGAGACCGTCCCTTTTGGTGGAAATGATTTTCTTATGTTTTTGAATCATGTTGTCTTGGATTTGGGACTTTTTGGGTACCCATTTCCAAGGATTTCTAGGTGTGGTTACATGTGTGGAGTAATGAATGCAGATGTGTGTTGAGAGGTGTGTGATGTGAAGGATGGTGAGTAGCATTTTAGGCTTGTGAGCTTGTGTGAAGCTACTTGTGCGTGTAAACAGGTCAATCATCATCGATCGCTTTGAGACCCAAATAGGAATGGCCCATTTTGGAAGAATTCTTGAACACTCTTTCTGCATATTCCTTGCTCGAGAAATTGCTTTGGTGCACCGTTGGAATATGTCTCCAAAACAGAGGGTTGTTCACCCTTGCGTATCCAGATCTGCTTCACATTTTGAGTCCTTTTGTTTTGAGCTCTCGTTGGCTATGAATATCGAACTTCTGATTGCCTTTCTTTTTGCACTCCTTTGATTGCTTTGTCTTAATCATCTTTGGAAAAGAAGGGAGTTCCACCACATCCCTGACTCCTTTGTTGAGTATCTCATTCTTTTGCATCATAGAGTTTTGGGCAAGAACAACATTATTATCTTCTTGTGTACTCCTGGAAGGACCAAGAGTTGGTGCCTTTCCTAATTCCTTGAGTGCTTGATTTTCTAGATCAATGGTGATGCGGGTTTGATTCACTCATATCTGAAGAAGTCCACTTCTTAGGTTCAGGTTGACTGCATGTTCATAGATCCAATATTGACCCAAGATAAGAGGTTTAGTGAGATCCTCATCTTGACACACTCGCACCTTAACTGTCATAAGAGCATCTTGAATGTAGAGGGGGAGCTCCACCTCACCCATGCAAGGGGTTTCCACACTTCCCAATCCTATGAGGTATGCTTCTATACGAGTGACACTTAATTTCAGTTCTTGACAGTAAGAAAATCTAACCACACTAGTGGCTGCACCTGAGTCAATCAAGGCTCGTACAGTCCTTGCACTATTTCCTTGTCCTATCTCTAAGGTCACAAAAGGATGTCAGTCATTTATTCTATGGGAACTTACACTTGAGAATTTACACATAGCCATGTGATACTCTGGAGCTGCATAGGCATCTTGTCCTATGCTGATCTCTACCCTGTCTTCTCAATTTCATTCTTCGGATGCATTCCAAAGCTTCTGCCTGTGCTTCTTCTTGGATTTGTTTTTCTTCTTCTTTAGTCTCAGACCTTCAAGCCTTTATCCTTCACGTGCGCATCGAAGTATGCCTTTTGTCTTTTCTTGGCTGCATAAATCCCTACAGCTGCTCTCAGCCTCGTTTCACCTAACCGTTCAAGATCCAAGATCCTTGAATAGAGTTCATGCCCTGTCCACTCATGCTCCCATGCTACTTTCAGTGTAAGTATCAAGAAGTCCAAAGGTAGCACTGCATTTTGGCCAAATACCATCTGAAAGGCTGTGGCTTGGAGTACCATTTTATAGGCAGCTCTATATGCCCAAACAGCATGGTGTAGCTGTTTGTCCTAATCAGAGCATTTATTATTTACTAATTTGGTCAGCACATTGCATAGAATCTTATTGGTGCTTTTGGCTTGCCCATTAGCTTGTGGATGATAAGGGGCAGACTTCTTGTGTATCACCAAGAACTCTTGGAGAAGATTTTCAATGACTTCATTCAAGAAGTGAGTGCCTCTATCACTTACTAGCTCTATCGGTAGCCCATATCTAGTGAACATGTTCTCAAATAAAAATTTAGTTGTTGTTTAAGCATTGTTCTTCGTTGTGGCTTTTACTTCTACCCACTTGGTGAGGTAATCTGTGGTGACAATAATGTATTCAGCATGTGAACTTTTAGTTGGGGGTTTAATAGGACCTACAAAGTCTGTTCCCCACTTAGAGAATGCACGTCCACCCATCATAGGTTTTAGTGGCATCTCATCTTTACGCATGGGATATTGAGTTCACTGACAAATGTCACACCGTTTCACATAGGTATGTGCATCCATGTGAAGTGTTGGCCACCACAAGCCTGCAAATAGGATTGCCTTAATCACACGGTTTGTTCCAAATTATCCTTCGGCTACAGCTTTGTGAGCAGTTTCCAAGATCTTAAGATATTCACTCTCATGGACACATAGTCTTAGATATCCGTCTTTCCATGCTTGTATAGATTATCCCCAATGAGTGCATAATCTAGGGCTTCTTGTTCTAAACTTCTTTGCCTAGCCAGGGTCATATCTTGAGGGAATGTCTTCGTCCTCAGGAAGGCTACCAATGGTTCACTCCAATCTAGTATTATAGACACTTGGTATAGTGTAGCGTGCTCCACAGGTGGTCTAATACGACACACTGGGTATTCCTTACACAACTTATGGACATCTACTTCCATAGTTCGCTAGTGCACTCCGAGTCTCCTTAGTGTCTGTAAAGTTCTTTGCCTTGAGTAGTGTTCCTCTAATGCACCCACATGTGCTAATCGCAACCACTTGGTGTACTCCTCCTCTTCCACACAACAAGCTAATATCCCTTGATCTATATGCTTGTACATGCTTCCTGCCATGATATGGTACTTTTGGGCTTTTCCTACCTCCCTATCTTGAGTGTTCATTATTGGATGTTTAGGTCCATATGTCAATACTGGCACTAATGTCTTGGCCCACTGCGGTACAACTTCCAAATTGAAAAAGTAAGCATCAAGGAGATCATCTGATACTCCTTGTGGGGTCTCTCCAGATGTGAGCCTCGGAGATTATCTACTTTCAAGTGAGTCTTGTCTTTCCTCACCACTACCTCAAAGTCGTATTCCATTAGTAAGAGGAACCATCTTACTAATCTGCATGTATTGCATGGCTTGTTCACTAAGTATAGCAGTGTCTGATGATCAGTGAAAAATTTAAACTTATTTTCAAGCAAATAATGTCTAAAATTTTTAATCGCATATACCATGCCTAGTCCTTCTCGTTCGGTGGTGGTATAGTTTCGTTCAGCTGCATTCAATTGTCTACTAGCATAGGCAATTGGAAGATCCATATTACCTTCACCTGTAGGTTGTGCTAGCACACATCCAATAGCATATTTGGATGCATCCACATGCACATGGAATGGCTTGTTCTAATCTGGGGTGGTCAGGATTGGAGTCGAATGCAATCTGCTTAGAGGGTTTCACTCTTGTTCCTCGTCCTCCGTCAAGTCATGTCCTATGTATGTGCATTTTTCTTCTCCTTCTTCTATGGTTACTACAATTTTCTTGGTGGTTTCTTTGTTGTCATAGGCCTCTCTTGCTTGTGCATCACGTTTAGGCATTCTCATCATGACTCTCCGATCTTCTATCTTGTACTTTTTAAAGTTTTTTGGAACCTCAAACAAGGATTCTTCCTCCTCTGGTGTGACTTCTCTCTTCTTCCTCTTCTTTCCTTCATTCTTATTGGTTACTTGTGTGGCTAATCTTACATCATTTGTAAGTTCTTATGTCTCGGAGGGTGAGCTTCTACTTCATAGAAATATTCCTCATCTGATGCAAAAGGTGGGTCTAAATAATGATTCACTCTAGATCAGAGTCACTTGCATCCTCAAATGCATCAATGTTAGGTTCACATTCTTCAATAACCGAATCACACATGATTGGCTCTATGGTGAAGACGGAAATGTCATAGCCATCCTCATCACAGTGGGGTGTCCACTATTCTTCATTGATGGCTACATCCATTGTTGCCAAAATCTCCACTCAACCATGAGGTTCAAATTCTTCATCAAGAAATACTACAGGTGCATAGGCTAGGTCTTGAATGGATCTATGGGTTTCCTTCACACCTACCTCTCTAGCTATTTCTCTCTTCTCTTCTTCTACTGCTATTTTACACATCCACAAGTGAGTGTCTTATTGCATCCATGAGGATCTTGATCCTATGGAATGCACAGATTCGGTATCATCCTTAGCTCTATCCATGGGATTCCATTGAATAGGGGGTATGCCTCTATGGGAGTAATCCTTGAGATTGACTTTGGTTGTAACACCTAAGTGTTGCAAATACAAAGAATTGGTTCCCCAATCTTGCACCACTTGCAACTGTCGCATAAATGGTCTTTCCAAAATTATCTCATAGGCCTGATTCTTGCTAAAGTCACATATAGCAAAACCATGCTCAAACTCGACACCACATGTAGTGAGATTTATTCCTTCTAACAGTCCTAAGGGTCTTTCTATGTGACCATCGGCCATCTGCAATTTCATTCTCGTGGGTCTGAGTGCCGGCTTGCCCCATCGCTTCCATAGGGAAGTGGTAGCAATTGCAACTCATGTGCGTGAGTCCAAAATTGCCTTGGTTGTGTATCCTTGATGGGTAATGGGGAGATAGGTGTTTCCTTCTTCTCCTTCACTCATGTCTCCTATATTGTCCAAGGGTATTTCAGGTAGTCTTCTATGAGATCCTACCTGGGAAGGAGGTTTTGCTACTTCTAGCACTTGATTGGCTACATGTTTCCACAGTTCTGGCCTAATTTTGAGTAGCTCTTCTAAAGTGAGATTGCACTGCACTTTAGTGTTTTTCACTACCTCTATGTTCCTAGGTATGACTGAGTCTTTGTTTCTTACCATGACCATGGGTGCTCTCATACAAGTAGAATTAGCTTCCCTGGGCCTATGAAATGGGGTAGTTCTTGTAAGGAATTAGACTTAAAGTCCAATCTCTCCTGAGATTGGGCACTCTCCTGCTCCTCATAAATGGAAGGAATGTCTTGTGGGATTTGATCATGCGCGTCATCCACAAGTTCAATTGGAGGAGGATTTTCACTTTCTTTAGCCCATTTCTCTTCTTCAATCTCCCACAGGAATTCTGGTGAATAGCGATTCATAGAAGAAGATCTGTTTGGTTCTGTGGAGTTAGGCACATAAGCTTCCTGGGCCAGAGGATTCCATTGGGTGAAGAATTTGGAATGAAAAACATGAAATTTTGCACATCAAATCACACAGTAACTGAAACAGAGATACAAAAGATGGAGTATGGGGGAGATATTGTTCCAATGAAAGATTCAAGATGGCCCTATCAAATGGTCAATGTGCCCAAAAGGAGGATAGATCAAAGGAAGTGCAGTACAATTGGAGGTTCTAGACGGCAAAGAGTTTCAATTAGTCATCATGTCATGGCTCAAGGCCTATCATAAGCAAAAGTGAAGATTTATGGATCACCTAGAACTTGCAAAATTTGTCCAAGTTGTACATAGCCTTCTCGTACCATTTTCTTTTGCTTAAGCCTTATTAGTTTTTATCCATTTTCATGCTTGTTCTTTGATTTTTTATGCACATTAGAAACCATTTCACAACGCTTTGCATGAACATTTTTTTTGGAATTTTTCAAGCATTTTTAGAATTTTTTTAGAACTTTTTCTAGCATTTTTCATCTTTTCTCAAATGTCATTTTGTTGACAAAATGGAGGAGAAAAGGAATCTCTCTATGGTTTTGAGTGGGATAAGTGGTCTTGAAATTTAGGGAATTTTTTGAGAATTTTTTCTCATTTTTTTGGATTTGTTAATTTGTTTTGTTTTTATTTGTATTTTTATCTATTTTTTGGTATTTTCCAAAACAAAAAAAAATGCCCCCGATGGCTGACTTTCTTCTATTTTTGTCTATTTTAAAAAAATCCTCTCTATACTCTCTCTGTAATCTCTCTCTATCCTCTCTCTAGCCTCTCCCTTCTCTCTCTAATCTCTCTCTCTCTACACTCTCTCCCTTTCTTCCTCCCCCCTCCCCCTCCCCCCCTCCCCCCCCCCCCCCTCTGTTGGAGCAAAGCAATCACAAATTGATGATTACAAAGATCTTGAAGCAAGTCAATCATCAGATTGAAGTGAAAGAAGTCATTTGAGGAAGTGAAGAGATCTCAGAAGTGAAGCTTGTATACATATGTACATTACAAATGGAAATTCTTGTACTATGAGTGTAGATGATCCTTAGGATGGTAAGGAGTAATGTAATAGATGCAAGATAAGTCTAGAATCATATGTATATAATTCAATGATGTAAAGAAATACAGAAGAGAATCATTAGAAGCCAAGTGTCATTGAAATAGATGTGTAGAGAGTCATCTTCACGAGTTAGCGTCGAGTCTTTCTCTAATTTCTCTCAGCCTGATCATGTGGATCAGGAAATCTTTTGTGCACATCTAATCTAGAAGCTAATGAAGCTATGTTCAAATTTTCATGGCCTAATTCCTTTCTTGATGTGAGTATGATCAATAGGAACATGTGTGTGTAAAGTCTACAGGTAGACTTCTCAGAGTCGTGCACTTTTTCGTGTCAATGTTTTTCTTAGATCTCAGTGCACAATGTAAAGTTTTTTATGAGTGACCATTCAAAATCTAAGTTAGAAGGTAAGGAAGCTATGGCTAAAAGCATTTAGCAAAACAGGATCTGTGCTATGCGAAATCAACCTTAGAAGTTAGCTATGTCAAAGTCGCTTGTTCAAGAAGAAAGTTTCTAACATAGTTTTGATCTTAAGGATCAAATTAAAGTTTTAATGATTCTTTTGAAGAACTAATGGATGATTCTTTTGAAGAACTAATGGTTGACATGATTGCGCAAAGGTAGCATGGAGATATGTGCATCATTAGTTTGAAGAAATCTGAAGATATGTGAAGGTAATGAAGTCAATCTTTGAAGCAAACTTCTTGAAGAAGAAAGATTCTCACTCAGAGAAGTGATAATTGAAGATTTGGTAAATGAAGGTAACATTTGTGTAAAGTTTGTTCCATAACTGATATAGAGGTGCTCTTTAATTAGTATAGATCAAACCTTTGGAGATTTAGAGGTCTCCATCAGTGGTATCAAAGTTGAAGGAGCAATACAAGTGAAGTAAAGGCATTGCAAGTCCCGACTGTTGCAGATATTGAAGTTCCTTCTAATTAAAGGTGGACAAAGTCAAATTCTTGAAGAAAAACTGAAGAAGTACAAAGCACGAGTTCAAAGGATCAATAAGGATTAGAGCTTCATATCAAAGGTACACTATATTATCATAAATCCTAGTAATTGCAGACACAGAATATCAAAGATGGGAGAAAGCTTGCATATTGATAAGCTAGATAGGGAGAACTATCCAGCTTGGTCCATGAGGATGGAGGCACACCTCATGAGCAAAGATTTGATGGCATTCATTACAAGAGAAGAAGAAAAGCCTGAGTTTGAAGATCCTAGTGTTCCAACTAGGGAGGAACTTGCAGGTTTGAAGAATTGGATGAGGAAGGATGCTCAAGCTAGGAGTATCATTTACATGGTTGTAAATGATTATCTTCTACCTCACATCAGAGGATTAGAAAGTGCAACAGATGTGTGGAATGCTTTGGAAGAGCATTTCCAAAACACAACCAAGTCAAGGAAGTCCTCATTATGGGCAGAGTTCACAACTTTCAAGAAGAAAAGCTCACAATTGATTTCTAATTATGTGGCAAGGATGAAGGATATTGCAGATAGCTTGGGAGCAGTAGATGAATATATTGAAGAGGATAAGTTGGTAAGGCAAATACTTACAGGTCTGAGAGGAGATGAGAAGTGGAAGCCTTTCATATTGTCCATAGAATTGCCACTATATCACTTTACTCCTGATCTTAATCAATTGCTAGGACACATGCTAACTTTTGAGCAGGACATTAAGGGAGACAGTGATAGGAGTGCAAGTCAGGCTATGTACTCCAAGGACAAGAAAAAGAATGGCAAAGGGAAGCAGTCAACTGATGATGAAGCAACTTCAAGGCAAGCTAACTTTACAAAAGGAAAGATGAACTTCAAAGGTAAAGGAAGAGGAGGCAAGAACAAAGATAATACTAAAGCTTGTTGCATTTGTGGCAAAACCAATCATTTGGCAAATGATTGTTGGTATAACAATCAAAATGGTGGAAGTAATAACCAGAACTTCAATCAAAGAAGTAGAGAAGGCAGAAACCAAAGAGGCAACTTCAGAGGAAAAGGTGGTAGGACATCATATGCTAGAGGAGGTGGAAGAAGTTTTCAATCTCAGTCCTACAACAATAACTATTATAACTATGCATCAGATCAGAAGGATGACATGACTCTTATCTTGAATGCAACACATGAAGCAGTACGAGAAGACCAAAGGGTGTTATATATTGACTCAGGATGCAACAATCATGTGAGTGGCAATATATCATTGATGACTAATATGGAAGCAAAGGTGAATGGACATACAGTTCAAACAGGTAACAACACCAAGCATAAAGTGGAGAGCATTGGTTTAGTGAAGACAAAGAGTGGGAGCACACTCTTAAGCAAGGTACTTTATGTTCTTACTATTCCTAAAAACTTGATAAGTGTAGGAAAAATTGTGGAGAAGGGATATGAAGTCAGATTCACAAATGATGGTGTTTATGTGCAAGATCCAAATCAGGGATATAGAAATATCATTGCAGGTAAAAAGGAAGGAAGGTTGTTTACTCTCAAAGTCCAAGGTAATGTGGGACATGCTTTATTTACTTATGGAAGTCAAAACATGTCTGAGTTAGACCTATGGCATAAAAGCCTAGGTCATTTCAATGAGAGAGCCATAAAGGAAATGTCAAAGAATGATGTGGTACTTGGTTTGCCAAATGTTGAAGGTCAACACATGGTGTACAAGTGTGAAGCTTGTCAATTAGGTAAAGCACACAAAAGTTCATACAATAAATCAGGGTACAAGTATTCAAATATGCTTGAATTGGTTCATACAGATGTGTGGGGTCCTTCAAGGGACTATAGTATAAATGGATCCAGATATTATGTGTTGTTTGTTGATGATGCAACCAGATGGATTACTTTATATGTAATCAAGGACAAGTCAGAAGTGTTCAAGACATTCAAGCATTATCATGCTTATGCAGAAAGGATTACAGGACAAAAGCTCAAGAGGTTGAGATCAAATGGAGGGGGAGAGTATTTCTCTAAAGAGTTTGATGATTATTTGTGGAATGCAGGTATAAAAAGAGAGGTAACTTGCGGGTACTCCCCTCAACAAAATGGAGGTGCAGAAAGAAGAAATAGAACTCTTGTAGAGTTTGCAAGAGCAATGATGAAGGAAAAAAAGTGTCCAACCTACTTATGGGCAGAAGCTACAACACTGCAACATACCTTGTGAATAGGTTACCTTGTAAAGCTTTGGATGGAAGAACACCAAATGAAGCATGGTGGGGTAAGAAACCTACTCTTGATCATTGTAAGGTATTTGGATGTTTAGCATATGCTTATGTTCCTTCACAATTAAGACATAAGCTAGAACCCAAAGCAGAGAAGTATGTGTTTATTGGGTATAATGATAGACAAATGGGTTACAGATTGTGGAGTCCATCCACAAAGCAATTTCTTGTTACAAAAGATGTTACATTTGATGAGCAAAGTACATGGTATACAGGGACAACAAATGAATATGCAGATGTTGAAGAAATAAAAAGGAAAGGGAAGACAAAAGTAAGTGTGTATGAAGAAGATATTGATGATGTTGATTATAAAAGTAAATTGTAGGACAATGTTGAAGATGGGCCAAGATTTGATCCAGAATCAAATGTGGCTAAGACTTCAAGAAGTGTAGAGGTCAGAAGATCTTTGAGAGAAAGAAAAGAACTATTGCGGAGTCATGGTACTACAAGGAGGCTTGAAGTCTTTATGAAAGAGTGTTTTATTTTTCCATTATTCCTTCATGGGAACTCCTTCTTATCCATCTTTCCATAAAAATGCATAAAAACCCTTTCTTAGACTTTAGTGCACTTCTTTTTATAAAAGCCTTTCTTTTGGGTATTTATAGAATGGGAGCACATTTTGTATACGTGCGCACAAACTTCCCTCACTCTCTCTCTAGTTGGTTACCTTTTTGAAATCTCACTACCATATAAAGATTTTCTTTATTTAGCACATGTGGTCTTTTGACCACATGTTTTATTCACATATGCCTCTCTTCTTCTCTATATAAAGAAGAGCCTCATTTGTAAAAAGGGAGGTCCCTTGGCCATGGCCTTGGCCTCCATTTTGGTAATGGAAGAAGGTGTCATTTGTTACTCTCTTGCCTCCTTGTGTGCAATAGCGTTGGTCTTGGTGTATGGATTTGCATGTGTGTGTGCATGGTTGGGAGGATGTTTCCCTTTGCTCCTTGTGACGTTGGCCATTGTTGCCATTGCTCCATGAGTGTTGGTGAACCTCTCCTCTCATTCTTTGCCCCAACTTGGAGAAACCTCTCACTTCCATGTGAGGCGGTTAGGGTTTGTTGTGCCCCTTTTCTCAACATTTTGGCGTCGTTGCCGGGGACGTCGGCCTTTAGCCGTTGGTTTTTCCAAGTTTGCGTGTCCATACTTCGTGAGATGCACCTTGACACTTGGAGGAGGATGAATACGTGTGGCCTTCGGTTGGTCTTGGGTACCCCTTATTTCTCAATTTTTTGAGTAGTTTTATCTTGTTTCTTTGTTTGCTACACACGAACACCCTCTAACCTCCCTCTCTCATTCTCTATCTCATACACATCGAATCTGGAATCACTTTCCATCTCTCTTATTCATTTAATGTTAAGCGGGTGGGTGAGTATCCTCCATGGCTCCCTCCCACTTTCCATTTCTTTTTCAAGTTTTTTTTTTTAAAAAAGGGAAAAAAAAACCATACGTTTGAGATCACAACGAATTTCTTTATGCATGCATAGGATTCTTCATTGAATATGGCGGCATTTTCGAGGATCATGGGTTGCCTTTGAATAGTGATGGGGCAGGTGCATTGAAATCATCAAAAGCTTGAAGTTAAGTATCATTGTAATTTACACCACACACATATAGGCGGGGGTTTGGGGTTTCTCTCTCTTCTTTTAAGTCTTTGACAGATCCGTGCGAAGGCTGGGGGAAAGGAACATTCTCCTTTCCCTCCTTCTCTCTCTCTCTCTCATTATGTGAGACACCGTCGGCTCTCTCCCTATCAGTCTGGAGCTTCCTTCATGTTGGAGGTGATCTTCTCCTCTGCGTGCCTCACTTCTGTGGCTGCGAGCACCTTTGGTACTTCCCCAGCACTATGATCTATGAAGGGTTGGGTGCCTCTGTTGCTCCTCTGTTGCTCCGCCATCACCGTGCTCCATGTTGCGGTTTATCTTGCCAAGGTTTTCCCTCCATCTCAGAGGTCGCTACAATTTTGGGGTCTGCTGTCTATACGAGCTCACCCTTCGTGGCCATCTGCTCATGCACGACAGGGCTGTAGCTTCTCTTTTCTCCTGCGCGGACTCATTTTGGTGCCCTCAGGGTTGAGCCCTCATGCTCCCCCATTTTCTCACCAGAGTTGTCGATGTGGCCAAGTTCGTGGGCATGCTTCGCATGTTGAGCTTGGCTCCTTGAGAGGCTGGGCTTCTGTCTTCTATCAATATTAACGAGCGGGTTGGGCTTCGATTCCCCTTCTGTCCTGACTGAAGGTGGTGATGCCTATAGTTCGAGGCTTGCTTGATCTTTTCGCCGTCTGCTTTCATGGATGCGCACTTTGTGAAAGCTGCCCTTTTGTATTTTCTGTGGTTTGTTATTATTAAATCTCTATGTGACGATCGTCCTACGGTTGGAGTGATGCCCCCGATTACTGTTTGCTCATGTATTGGGTTGAGCCTTGATACCCTAGTGCTTCTTTATGCAGATATGAGCTTGGAGCTCCCCCTTCTCTGGGTCGAACTCAGCTCTTAGCATCCCATACATACTATACATCGAATGTCTCTGTTCCGATGAACAGGTCCGGTTTTGCACACCTCTATAGATGTTTCACGAGGCTTGATAGGTGAGACTGGCGCTCCTCCATGTTTAAGATATGAGCCATTGGCCCCCTGATGTGTGCGAACATATTCAGCTTCGGTTGCCTATGCAATCCCCTTTCTTGTAGTCGAAGGAGATCATTCTGCTACACATATCAATACTTGCGTTGGGTTCTTTATCACCATGTAAAGTTGTACCTTGTCTATCGAACATCACACAATGTTTCGTCAGTATGTGTATACTTATCAATATCGCCCATGACTGGATGTTCTTTGCGTGAATCTTTTCTGTGTTATACTTCAAGTGTTTGAATCAGGCTTATTTCCTGCACAACGGTCGTGACTTGGGGTTGCGAGCTTTGCTCATTATTATTTGTTAATCTTTACGATGAGTTCTCTACAAGGTCTACATTGCTCACTCTCAACTTTTGACGGCTTGTCCATAACACCTAGAGACATGAGAAATTAGCACAATTGCCAGCTCGATATATTGCTGGACATGAGATATGATTGATAATCTTTCATTTGGTACTCATTTCTAGGGAGGGAAATCAAAATGATAGGGTAAATGATAGGGTTTGTTGTATCTAAATATGCAAGACGATAATCTGACAGTGAATGGATCTTCATGTTGGTAATTGGAAATCTTTAGACTCCTCGATGGCAAGGCTCTATAATGATTGTCTATTCAATGGACTCTCTTTGTAGTTGCACCAAGAGGATATTGCTGGTCATCATTGAAGAACTGCTATTTTTAAAATATACCAAGGCTTATAATCTAGTGAGAATTTGTGACTGCTTAATTCGGTAAAAGAAAAGAAGGTTTGAAGCATTAACATCGTTGATGTTCATTTTTCGCTAGAAATGATGCGGTCCTACTTTTCTAAAGAAGATGCCCTCTCAAATGCATTTGTTTCATGATTAAGAAAACCCCTTAACTTTTAATTGACATAGATCAGTTGATGATTGATGGAAATCATGTCATTATGTTTTTGCTTGCAAATATAGCTACAGGAGTTATCGATGCCTAGATCTCATCTTTGTTCAATCGGTTTGTATGGGATTGCTAATACTGTTTGCCCTTTCCTACCATCAGTCGTTCTTTGGTAAAGCCTCATTGCAATAACAGTTTGAAGATGATATGAATGAGCTTGCTTGGGGTTCTCATTTTCCATGTCTGGATGGATCAGATTACTTGTCATTTTTACATGGTCAGGTTTAACAGTAAGGTAACACGGAAGTATGGCTCGGTGAAGTGTTGGTGTGATTGCCTATGCAGGGTTGGTGTCCATATTCCATTGTTTAGAGAAGACCAGCAACTCTTTATCATTAGACTTTTGACTATCTGAAACTCTCTGCTAACTCTTTGGCGTACAATGAATGTTTTATGCTACCGAGCCTATTAAAAAAAAAAAGATTATTAGCCTTTTTTTTACTGCTTGGTTCAAATTTTAAGTCCATTACAACTTCCTTAGGATTTCGGTGTGAGTAATGATGTGGTGTCCTATTGACTACCCCCCAAGGGAATTTTTACCAGGTTTGACCGATATGGGAAGAAGATCTACACATTGATACCAGTTATACCACCTAACATATGGGCAACACTTACCATGTTTCTTGCTAGATGTTTAATTCTCGTATGTAGTTCTAATTCATCTTTCAATCAAACTCATCGCCTAGCTTGCCTTGGTAAACGCTTTTCATGGTTATAGTCATGCACAACCTGGTGCTGTCAACTTTACAAAACCAAGGTTTAGGTGAATTGTGGGGAGATCTTGTTTTGAGTATCCAGGGGGCTCTGCCGACCATCTAGAAAGCTTTTATTTTTTGACCACCGAAGTTAGAAAAAAGATATGTGATGCACATGCACTTTAAGGACGTGATGAATTCTTTGACTATGTTGTTAAGATTTTCGCAGGCTTTGAAGAAGACTTGGTGGTTCACCCAAAGACAACCAACTCTTGATTCTTGCTCCACAAACCCTTGTGGTCTTTGGGAGGTTTTTGAAGCCCCATCAACGAGTGATGCACATTTTGCAGTGAAAGAAAGAGGATCTTCTTGGTCTTGTGAAGCTTCTATTGCATGCTTGTCATAATCCTTGGAAATGGATAAATTGCTTTTATGGTTGTATGATAGAAGAGTTACAATGGTATGAATACTGTTTGATGTTTTGTATCCATTGACCCACTATCAGGAACCAAGTCCAAGACTACACAACTCTTGCTACATGCTACTACATCACTCTGTCTACTATGTTTAATGCACGTGGTTGTTTCTAGTAAAATTCTTGGGTTGGGTGCATAATGCTTCAAACTGTTCTTCATGATGTATGCATGTATTCTTTAAAGGATAATTGCAGGTGAACATGCACATAGGGGGTTGAAGTTCTTAGACCTGAACTAAATTAAGTGTGAAGTCATGAATGAGTGATTGTTTTTTGCTAGAGAAGTAACTCTCTAGTTTCACAAAGCTCATTTAAGGCTTATGTCTTGCATTACAGTCCAACACATTTAGATCATTGATCCTTCTTACCTCCTATAGATGATTTGCTACTATGCTTTGCAGGAATGGAGTTGGATAAGTGTTTGAATCTCATGAAAGCTTGCAAAATGATAGGACTCATAATGTTGCACTATTGTCTAATCATTTTGTGAACACATCACACTCATGTTAACTTCCAAGCTTGTTGACTGGGTGCATAGTATAAACGATGGCAGGACCTTAGGCTACATTCACCTAATACTTTACATTGCAAAATATAACCCTCACTTGAGAATAACAAAGTGGAATCATTGAGACATAAGGGATCGGCAATTTGGGTCTTGATTAGGCTCCTTGTTTTTTGGGGCTATCATTTTCCTTTTCCTTACAAGAGCAAGAAGATTTTCACGCAGACTTCTCTTTAGTAGAGCAAGTCTTGTAGAAAAAGATTTCCCTGAAGCGGAATCTAAACATAGAATTACATTTTGTGGTTGCTTCTTTTCAAATTCAGTCTACTTGTTCTGTATGTTTAAATTTCAGGTATTGGAGCCTTGAAGAGAAGCCACATTGGATGGAGGCTGGGTTGACTGCCCCTCAAGGGGATTGTGTCGCTCAGCAATATGGAGTTGCAGACTTGAAGATTGACGACTTACTGATTCAAAGATTTGCAGCTTTGCACATTTCAGATTTGAACAGTTGCAGTGTAGCTGAGTGGAAGACTCAAAACTTGGACCAATCCAGCAATATATGCTTCTCATTTCTCAGCTTTGTCGAGGACGACAAAGTCTAGGAGGGGGAGAGTGTTGCGGAGTCATGGTGCTACAAGGAGGCTTGAAGTCTTTATGAAAGAGTGTTTTATTTTTCCTACCCTTCATGGGAACTCCTTCTTATCCATCTTTCCATAAAAATGCATAAAAACCCTTTCTTAGACTTTAGTGCACTTCTTTTTATAAAAGCCTTTCTTTTGGGTATTTATAGAATGGGAGCACATTTTGTATACGTGCGCACAAACTTCCCTCACTCTCTCTCTAGTTGGTTACCTTTTTGAAATCTCACTACCATATAAAGATTTTCTTTATTTAGCACATGTGGTCTTTTGACCACATGTTTTATTCACATATGCCTCTCTTCTTCTCTATATAAAGAAGAGCCTCATTTGTAAAAAGGGAGGTCCCTTGGCCATGGCCTTGGCCTCCATTTTGGTAATGGAAGAAGGTGTCATTTGTTACTCTCTTGCCTCCTTGTGTGCAATGGCGTTGGTCTTGGTGTATGGATTTGCATGTGTGTGTGCATGGTTGGGAGGATGTTTCCCTTTGCTCCTTGTGACGTTGGCCATTGTTGCCATTGCTCCATGAGTGTGGGTGAACCTCTCCTCTCATTCTTTGCCCCAACTTGGAGAAACCTCTCACTTCCATGTGAGGCAATTAGGGTTTGTTGTGCCCCTTTTCTCAACAAGAACCTATCAGGTATAGTTATGATACATCTTTCCTAACAACAAAAGATTATGCTTACATTGTGAAGACAGAAGAGGATCCAATCACATATGAAGAAGCTAAAGGTAAACAGAATTGGGAGAATGCAATGCAAGAAGAGTATGATGCTCTACTTGAAAATGAAACATGGGAATTGGTGCCAAGGCCAAAGAATCAGAAGGTCATTGGATGTAAGTGGGTGTATAAAACAAAAAGATTTGCAGATGGAAAGGTGCCTAGATACAAAGCTAGACTTGTGGTCAAAGGATATGCCCAAACTTATGGGGTAGATTATGATGAAACCTTTAGTCCTGTTGCTAAGATGTCTACAATTATATCATTGATTGCTATTGCTGCTTGTAAAGGATGGAAGTTATCACAATTAGATGTGAAGAATGCATTTCTGAATGGATACATTGCAGATGAAGTGTACATGGAACAACCAGAAGGTTTCATGGATTCAATTGGATCAGATTATGTGTGTAAGCTCAAGAGAGCTTTGTATGGTTTGAAGCAAGCTCCAAGAGCATGGAATTACAGCCTTGTTAAGTTCTTGAATGAATGTGGATATCAAGCATCAAAGACAGATAGTAGCTTGCTAGTGAAGGCAAGTGAAAATGGATATATATACATGTGTATTTATGTTGATGATATTATTGTCACAGGTACAGATGCTCAAGGAATTAAGGAGCTTAAGAAACAAATAGAGAAGGAGTTAAGATAAGTGATTTGGGAAACTTATCTTATTTCTTAGGTATGCAGATTATGTATACTCAACATGGAGTATATGTTACACAAGAGAGATACTTGAAGAATCTTCTGGTCAAGTTCAACATGGAGGATTGCAAGTCTTCAACCACACCATTGGAGGTAAATCATAAGTTGAGTAGGTATGGAGGTGAAGAATTCAATGATATGAAGAAATATCAGAGTTTGGTAGGTAGTTTAATCTATGCTACTTTGACAAGGCCAGACCTATCATATGCAGTAGGTGTGTTATCACAATTTATGCATTGTCCAAAGAAGACTCATTGGATTGCAGCTCAAAGGGTACTCAGATATATCAAGGGAACTCTGAGTGAAGGCTTGTATTATGGATTTACTTTTGATACAAGAATCAAAGTGTTTAGTGATGCAGATTGGGCAGGTGATTCAGATGATAGAAGGTCTACTCATGGGTATCTCTGTTATATTGGAGATAAAATAGTTTCTTGGTGCTCAAAGAAGCAACATACAGTTGCTTTGTCATCCACAGAAGCTGAGTATAAAGGAATGGTAGAGGCTGCAAAAGAAGTGATATGGTTAAAGACCTTGTTGAAGAGTTTTGGAACTGATCAGAGTACTCCAATTATTTTTGGAGACAATATGAGTTCATTGTATTTGGCAGCTAACCCTATTTTTCATGCCAGGACTAAGCACATAGAGATTCAATATCATTCTTGAGGGAAAAGGTACTTGATAAAGAGATTGAAGTATTGTATACTCCAACAAAAGAGCAAGTTGCAGATATGTTGACAAAAAGCTTAGATGGACCTAAGCTACAGAGGTTCAAAGAGATGGCAGGAGTAAAGAAGAATGGAATAATCACAATTAGTGATTGAGGGGGAGTTGTTGGAGCAAAGCAATCACAAATTGATGATTACAAAGAGGTTGAAGCAATTCAATGATCAGATTGAAGTGAAAGAAGTCATTTGAGAAAGTGAAAAGATCTCAGAAGTGAAGCTTGTATACATATGTACATTACAGATGGAAATTCTTGTAGTATGAGTGTAGATGATCCTTAGGATGGTAAGGAGTAATGTAATAGACACGGGATAAGTCTAGAATCATATGTATATAAGTCAATGATGTAAAGAAATACAGAAGAGAATCATTAGAAGCCAAGTGTCATTGAAATAGATGTGTAGAGAGTCATCTTCACGAGTTAGCGTCGAGCCTTTCTCTGGTTTCTCTTAGCCTAATCATGTGGATCAAGAAATTTTTTGTACACATCTAATCTAGAAGCTAATGAAGCTATGTTCAAAGTTTCATGTCCTAATTCCTTTCATGCTGTGAGTATGACCAATAGGAACATGTCTATGTAAAGTCTACAGGTAGACTTCTCAGAGTCGCACGCTTTTTTGTGTCAATGTTTTGCTTAGATCTCAGTGCGCAATGTAAAGTTTTTGATGAATGACCATTCAAAATCTAAGTTAGAAGGTAAGGAAGCTATGGGTAAAAACATTTAGTAAAATGGGATCTGTGTTTTGAGAAATCAACCTTAGAAGTTAGCTATGTCAAAGTCGCTTGTTCAGGAAGACAGTTTTTGACATAGTTTTGATCTTAAGGATCAAATTAAAGTTTTAATGATTCTTTTGAAGAAGTAATGGTTGACATGATTGCACAAAGGTAGCATGGAGATATGTGCATCATTAGTTTGAAGAAATCTGAAGATATGTGCAGGTAATGAAGTCAATCTTTGAAGTAGACTTCTTGAAGAAGAAAGATTCTCACTCAGAGAAGTGATAATTGAAGATTTGGTAAATGAAGGTAACATTTGTGTAAAGTTTGGTCCATAACTCATATAGAGGTGCTCTTAAATCAGTATAGATCAAACCTTTGGAGATTTAGAGGTCTCCATCACCCTCCCCCCCCTTCCCCCCGACCCTAGCATGCTCTCCCCCCCCCCACCCCCCCCATCATAGGATAAAAGTTTATCCTATGGTCGTTAAATATATTTTTATTTTCCTAAGAAACATACTTTTAGCTTTGGATTGCACCTTAGATGGCCGTTTTTTTCAAATTTGGGGTTCTTTTCATGTTTCTTGACCCTGGTGGACTCAATTTTTTCACTATTCTACCCTCCCATTCTCCATCATCTTCTCTTCAATGCACAATTTCTACATTCATTCTCCTTTAAGGGGAATTATCGCACATGAGATGTACTTTGGAGAGCCCCTCCCAAATCAATATAAGGAGGGCCCCTCTCCCCATTGTACTTGGTTAGAAACTTGAGAAGCCTACTCCATGCTCTTGGCAAGCTCATTTCTAATCCATGTGAGTTTACCCATTTCTTGGTCTACTCACTTTCAACCTCTCACACTCTTTCTTTTGTGAGTACACTCTTCTTTTCATTTTTCTTCCATGCATGTACTCTTTACAAAATTTACATGCTTTTTTTTATTATGTTGGGCTCGTTTCTATGACACTCATGTGCCCACCACTCGTTTTTGCTTCATGCTTGGTAGCTCATGCATATCTTGGTTGAGCAAGAAGCAGCCTACTATGGCCACTTCTAGTTGAGGCCGAGTTTGTTGAGTGTGTGTGGCTCAGATGCCTTATAGCTGATTTGGGTGTTGGTAAGTCTTCTGCCACTACAATCTTTATTGATAGTCAGAGCACATTGGGAGTTGCGAGGAACCCTGTGTTTCATGCTCACACTAAGCACATTTAGGTGCACTATCATTATGTTCGAGAGAGGTTCTTTGTTGGAGAGATTAGTTTGGCATATGTTCCCACACATGAGAATGTTGCAGACCTTTTCACAAAGGCTTTGCCTAGGGAGAAATTTGAAGCTTTTCATTGGGCTTACTTCCTTTTGTGGATTGATAGCACATAGCTTGGCACTTCCTTATACATGAGTGCTAGCTTCTTGTTCACCGCATCACTCCTAGGGGCCTTTGCTGATATATTTCAGTAGTGATATGTGTGAACACACTAGTACCTTTGGGGCACTTTTTTCCCTCTTTAGGAGGTTTTTTCCCCCGGATTGTATATATGCCGATAACCCTAAGGAGTCACTTATCTTTGTATATTCTCTTGGTAATACTATCATTATTGTGTGTTGTGCTTCAAGCTTCTTCTTCTTCCTTGTGCTATTCGCATGCTTCCATAGACCTCAAACTCCAACAACCACTTTATACTAGGCAAGAAATGAGACACGTGTTGCTTACCTCCGAAAAAAGTTGGAGAGTGAGCATATGAATGAAGGCGATTCTATGGAAAAATGTTTGACAAAGATCAAAGATTTGAAGGAGCAATCGAATTCTATTGATGAAGTCTTACCAGATAGTTCAGTTGTGCAGAATATTCTTAATGTCCTTCGAGATCCATAACAGAATTTTGCTTCTACTCTTCAATTGATGATGAAAGGCAATTCAAATGACTTAACATTTGAGGATTCAATCTTTGTTTTGGTGCAGGAAGATCAGTTTAAGCAGAATAGTTTTATCATGCGTGTTGTAGATCAAGCTTTCTTAGTTTGTCAAAAGGGCAAAGGAAAATGGAGCTCATGTACTAGTAAGAAGAAATCTGCTAATGGTGCATAGTTGAAGAAGGAAGACAAAGATGAGAAGAAAATGAAAAAGTTGAAATTGTTTTGCAAATACTTTAAGGGAAATGATTATGCCATAAAGACTTGTCCAAAACTGCCTATAAAAGAGGCAAAGAAGAAAGAGGTTGGAATGTTGGTACAAAGGCATCTACACCTAAAAGAAAGTTTGCTAACCTTGTTCAAAATGAAGAATGGTTGTTTAATATTGCTTGCAGCTATTAATCCATCTTCTCATGAGTAATGTATGTCTCCAATTGTTGGGGGATTCTTGTGCAGAAAGGGACTTGAGTGTTTGTAGGAGAAGGAAGAGGAGAAGAAGAGAAATAAAGACATCGAAAGATTTTGCACATTAATTATGAAGAGAAAAATACAATGATGATGTAAAGCACAAAGCCAAATGCTCTCTGTGCGTAATGCATAATGCCAAATAGCACACAATCAACAAGGTTACAAAATACCCAAGGTTCTTTCTGCCACCGACCTTCTTTGCACCAGACCTCCACCTTCTCCAAGATCTTGCACTTGTGCACACCTTGCACTCAAGCTTCCAATAGGGGATGAGGGATGGACACCTTCTGTCGACGCACACATAGCTTCAATGGGACCTTGTGACCCTTGATTGCCTTGCTTAGAACTCCTCTGCACACATCTAAGTCACACTTCTTGCTCACTTTGCACTTTCTTCTCTGCATCGCATACTCTCTGTATGCCTCTTGCTCTTCTCTACACCTCGTGTAGACTATGTTCACCACGCTTAGTCTAACCAAGAATAATGCATGCCTTGAGTTGAGTTTTGGTTCACGTACGTACACTTCTAATGATAGAGTATCTTGGAGCTCACTTTTATGTCCCAAGATTGTCTCCAAAATGGGTGCAGCCAATGAATCCCTGTTTTGTTATTGACTTTAGGATAATAACAAAATTTTAAATGGGGGGCCATACTTTCACTTTTGCGTACGCTCCCTCTTCACATGAATTCACATTTTTCCCTTCAATTCTTCACATGTGTACCTAAGGGAGGCTTCACTTGAACCTTTTAACACTTTAAAAACCCTTTGAACCTTAGAGAAATTAGAGAAAGACAATCTGCAACCTGCATCCACTTTCTGCAAATCATAAACATTGTGAACAAATTGATTGTGCACTACCTGTGCACCTTGACAAGTCAACTTTGAACCCTTTGCTTTGACCATGTTGACCATAGACCACTTCGATTTTGATTGCTTTCACTTTGATAATGTTGACTTTGACCAATATGACTTTTAGGGGCTTAACAGTTGCCCACCACCTAATGGGCTCTCCGTCCTGGAGAGCTAACAGCCGAAACGCTGAGCAAAGATGTCACCATGATTCATGTTCTACAAAATCTTCAAAATGACATTTGAGCAGCTACCAAGTCCACCAGGAGCAATTAAGAACAAGCACCAGAGAAGAATCAAAGTAGCTTACTTCGATCTTCTTTTGGCACATGCACAAATGCTTCACTTCTAAATAATCATAATAATTGACATTAGGCTTTCTTCAATACTAGGTTTCAAAGGGTGCCTTGTTATGCAATGCACCAGTGAATCCTTCATTGAGTATGTGCATGGCAGTGTGCACTGCTTCTTCCCAAAACTTGTAGGGTAATTCTTTGTTGTGACGCATGGTTCGTGCCATTTCCATCACACCGAATATTTCTCTCAGCTACTTCATTTTGGGATGGAGTGTGAGGTTGAGTGACTTGTCTTTTTATCCCTTTTTGCTTTAAGAAATTGTCAAAGTCATGATTAATAAATTCACCACTGCCATATGATCAAATAGTCTTGATTGTCTTTGACACTTCATTCTCAACTTCGGTGATCCATTTGCGAAACTTAGACAAATTTTCTACCTTCGACTTTAGAAAATATACCCAAATCTATCGAGAGTGATCATATACTAGAAGAAATAAGTAGATTGATCCAATATGGGAAGGATTATTCATAGTTCCACAGAGATCCATGTGGACGAGGGCTAAAGGGTTCTTGGCTCGTGTGGATGCCTCCTTAGGAACAGGAGCCCTTTGTTCTTTGCCTTGGATGCAATCTTGGCAAACATTGTTGACTTTCCCGATCTTGGGCAATCCTTTAACTATCTAAGATGAGGAAATCCTTGATAAATATGAGGTGTGGCCATACCTTTGATGCCATAAACTGGAAAGCAACTGCTTAGAAAGCAGGATAATTTGCATAGACCTTTTTCTTCTATGCCTTGTGTAATGATGTCTTTGGTTTTAGGGTCAATCACCTTAACTGAAGCATTATCAAAGAACACTTGTTCATCATGGTCAATGATGGCCTTGATTGATAGTAAATTCATGCACAAGTTAGGAACAAATAATACATTGGATAATGATTTTCACTCCCCTTGGTCATTGGTGATTTGTACTTTGCCTTTCCCTTCAATGGGTAGACTCTTGTTGTTGCCTAGGTATTCTTCACCCATATGGTCTTCAATTTCTTGAAAATAATCCCGATCTTTACACATGTGCGATGTCGCTCTAGTATCAAAGATCCATTCTTGAGATGAACTTGAAGTTACTAGGGCATTGGCCTCTGTTGAAATAAACCAGTCTTCAGTGGAATAGTGAGACCTATGCTAAGAGGGTTTTGATGGGTTCCTAGAGCTAGACGGCTTCGAGGTGTGCTTCTTCTTGTAGAAAAATTTCTCCAAGTGCCCTCTTTTTCCATAGAAATTATAACTAGATTGCTTTGATGAAGTGTTGGATCCTTGCTTGGATGCATTGCTAGTATTATGACTAGAATGTTTTCCTTTGTGGAAGGGTCCCTTATCCTTCATAGCTGTCTCTTGAGAGGAGACCGAATTTTCTCACGAGTTGTGGAGGAGCAAAATTTGATGAACCTCTTCCCAAGTTAGAACTTGGTCCCTATAATAAAGGGTGGTTACAAATGTCTCGTATGATCTAGGGAGCTTATTGATAAGGTGGATGGTCATATCTTCACTAGAAACTTGGTGGTCACATAATGCTAGCTTACATTGATAGTCTTCAAATGTAGCCATGACTTTGGAAATAGGATCCTAGGGCCTAATGGATAGGTTATGAAAGTTTGCATCTAAGGTGTAAATTTTTTAGGGGGTTTTGTCTTCACACAAATCTTTGAGGATCTTCCAAGCTTCATAAGAGGTTTTAAAATAGGTAATATGGCCTTTGATTACCTCATCACAAGCTAGAAGTAACTGACCTAAGCCTCACTTGTCCTTTACATTCCACACACTCTAGGCTCCTAGATCACTTTCCTTATCGAGCTCTCATTGTGTTCCTTCCACTACCTCATAGAAGAGGTTTGTATAGAGGTAGGCCCTAATGGTGTCCTTCCATAGGTTGTAATTTGTGCCATTGAGTCTTTAATCTCTTGGCATGAATATTCGCATAAAGGAGGGTAAATACTGTTGATATATTTAGGTAGTGATGTGTGTGAACACTCTAGGACCGCCGGGGCACTTTTTTCCCTCCTTAGGAGGTTTTTTTCCCCCGGCCTGTATATATGCCTATTGCCCTAATGGGCTACTTATCTTTGTACATTCTCTAGTAATACATTCAGTCTTGTGTGTTGTGCTCCAAGCTTCTTCTTCTTCCTTGTGCTGTTCGCGTGCTTCCGCAGACGTCTATCTCCAACAATTGGTATCAGAGCAGGTCGTCGCTTCTTCTAGGGCGCCATCGACACTCCTCCGTTTGCAATCTCAGATTCGCACGAAATTTGGTGAGCCTACTCAGGGTGTTTTCGAGATCAAAACAACTTTGCTGTGTGGTGCCGAAATCGCGATCTGAGCTCGTTTCGGCCTCCGAACGCGCTATTGCAGCGCTTGTGCAAGCTATTTTGTCCTTTTGTGCCAAAGGTATATACCAGTTTCTGTTCGCCAGTTTAAGCGTCTCGAAGTCTGCTACAGGTCTAGCAGAACTCGTCTGGGCAGTTCTGTTCAACTTTTTGAGATACAGTCAATTTTCTGCATCAAGGTATTTTAGTCACTGGCCATGGCTGAAAGCAGTGATGTATTTCGTATGTTGGCTGTTGAGGATAAGTTGGATGGTACCAACTACCCATTATGGGCTTATATGATGCGACATGTACTGGTTGCAAAAGGATTGTGGAACATTGTGCAGGGTGTTGAAAGACGTCTTGTTACACCTGTAACAACAGGTACTGCAAATACAGGTGTTGGAGCTGATGAAGATGGTGTCGAAGATGATATTCTGCAGATTCTTGTTCGTGCTGCTGTTTCTGTTGCACCTACTGCAGAGCAGATTCGTTGGGATGGCAGAGATGCCCAGGCACATGCATTGATAGCCTTGTCTGTCAAACGTGCCATTATTCCTCACATTCGCTCTTGCAGAACAGCAAAGGATGCTTGGGATACACTTACCACTTTGTACCAGGCTAGGAATGAGGCTCGTGTTGCTTACCTCCGAAAACAGTTGGAGAGTGAGCACATGAATGAAGGTGATTCTATGGACAGTTTTCTTACAAAGATCAAAGACCTGAAGGAACAATTGATTTCTGCTGATGAGGTTATACCAGATAGCTCACTTGTGCAGACCGTTCTGAATGGTCTTCCTGATTCATATCAGAGTTTTGCCTCTACTCTTCGGTTGATGATGAAAGGCAATCCGAATGCCTTGTCATTTGAGGAATTAGTCTCTGTTCTGTTGCAGGAAGATCAGTCCAGGCAGAACAGGTCCATTATGCATGTTGCAGATCAAGCTTTCCTGGCTAGTCAGAAGGGCAAAGGAAAATGGAGCTCTTCTACTAGTAAGCAGAAATCTGCAAATGCTGCACAATCAAAGAACCAGGATAAAGATGAAAAGAAATCAGAAAAGCAGAAATTGTTCTGCAAGTACTGTAAAGGAAATGATCATATTATAAAGCACTGTCCAAAACTGGCTGCTAAAGAGGCAAAGAAGAAAGAGGCTGGAATGGTTGTTGCAGAGGCCTCTACACCAAAAACAGAGTCTGCAAATCTTGTGCAGGAAGAAGAATGGGCGTTTACTACTGTCTGCAGTTTTGACCCATCTTCACATGATCAGTGCATGTCTGCAGTAGACTCAGATGTTTGGTACTTTGACAGTGGGGCGACCAAACATATTACCTCGCAGCGCAGTTTCTTCTCTTCACTCGAGCCTGCCCCTACAGGGAATACTGTCACATGTGCCAATAACTCCTCTTATCCTGGTATGGTTGGTAAGATCATTCTAACTACTGCTGATGGTAGTTCTTTCACTTTGTCAGATGCTTTATTTGTGCCAGGGATCAAAAAGAACCTGTTATCAGTTTCTGCATTAGCCAAGATTGGCTTGGTTGTGAAATTCGTTGATGACAGGTGTACAGTTCATGATCTCTCAAATGGCGATGTGATTATTGCTTCTGGCATTTTATGTCGTGGGCTGTATAAGCTCATAGACTATGAAAGATCTGTGAATGATTCGGCATGTGCAGTTCATGATTCTCAGGCTATGTCAGATGCAAAGCTTTGGCATGCACGCTTTGCTCATCTGAATTTTGCTAGTTTGTTACGCCTGCAGAAATCTGAAATGGTGTCCTCTTTGCCCAAACTTGAGGCACCTGGAAAACATGTTTGTGAAGGCTGTATTTTGGGCAAAATGCAGCGTTCTTCCTTTCCAAAAGATGGTACAGTTCGGGCTACGCAGAAATTGCAGCTTGCACATAGTGATGTCTGTGGTCCTATGCAGACATCCTCTTTTGGAAATTACCTTTACTTCGTGACTTTCATTGATGATTTTTCCAGGCATGCATGGGTATATCCACTCAAAGCAAAGTCCGAAGTGTTCATGTGCTTCAAACAGTTTTTGGTTTTGGCTGAAAATCTATCAGCATGTAAAATGGGCACCCTCCGTTCTGATCGAGGGGGGGAATATATGTCTTCAGATTTTAATGCATTTCTGGCTGAACGTGGGATAAAACACCAGTGTACAGTGCCGTATACACCTCAACAGAATGGAGTTGCTGAACGAAAGAACAGGTCACTCATGGAGATGGCGAGGTGCATGGTCAAAAGTCAAGCTTTACCACATAGTTTCTAGCTTGAGGCTGTCATGTGTGCAGCATATGTACTGAACAGGTGTCCCACTAAAGCATTGCAGTCTATCACTCCATATGAGGCTTGGCATGACCGCAAGCCATCTGTTGCTCATCTACGTGTTTTTGGTTGTTTGGCATATGCATTAGTGCCTGAACAACATCGCAGAAAATTGGATGATAAGGCAGTAAAATGTATTTTTGTTGGGTACAGTTCTGAAAGTAAAGGCTATCGTCTGTATCATCCACAGACTAAACGCATTCTGGTTAGCCGTGATGTTGTCTTTGTGGAAGATGTTATTCAGCCATTGCGTTCATGTACTAAGGAGACATCTGTTAGCTCCAAAGACATGTATGATACTTTGATGCCTCTTTTTACACGTGGACAGGCTAGTGCTGGTCCTAATGAGGCAACTTCTCAGCCTTTGCAGGTTTCATATGATGATGCAGATCATTCCATTTCTGATGCAGATTTACATGATGCACTTGTTGATGAGAGAGCTGATATTGAGCAGGCAAAAACTATGCCAAAATGGCTGGTGCAGACTTTGCGTGACAGCAAATTAGATGCACCTTTGTCATATCGTACTCGTTCAGGCTCTCATAGTGCCTCCTTTGCATCAGATTGCTATGCTATGGCTGCATCTAGTCTCTGCGATGAGAATGAGCCTGTTTCTTTTGATGAAGCACAAAATTCAGAAAATTGGATGGCTGCTATGCAATCTGAATATGATGCTATAATGAAGAATGGTACATGGTCTTTATGTGACTTGCCTCCTGGCAAGAAGGCCATTGGCACTAAGTGGGTATACAAGCTGAAGCGTAAACCTGATGGTACAGTTGACAGGTATAAGGCTAGGCTTGTTGCAAAGGGTTATGCACAGGAAAGAGGCATTGATTTTGATGAGACCTTTGCACCTACATGTCGTATGACTATTGTTCGCAGCATTTGTGCACTTGCAGCCCATCATGGTTGGAATGTACATCAGTTGGACATTAAAACAGCATTTCTGAATGGTGACTTGCATGAAGAAGTGTATGTTTTTCAGCCCCGTGGCTTTGTGCAGAAAGGGCATGAAAACCAGGTTTGCAGGTTAAAGAAGGCATTATATGGTTTAAAGCAAGCACCACGTGCTTGGTATCAGAAGATACATGCCTATCTGATTGCACATGGTTTTGAGAATAGTCCAACTGAAAGCACCTTATATGTTAAGCGTGCTAATGATGTGCTTCTGATCATTGTTGTCTATGTTGATGACATGCTGCTCACTGGTCCTATTGAGACACATATTGCTGATTTTAAGGCTGATTTGCATGCCTCATTTGAGATGTCTGATTTGGGGCATCTGCATCACTATTTGGGCATTCAGTTTATGCAGGTTGATGGTGGAATGGCTTTGTGTCAAACGAAATATATTGACACATTATTGCAGCGTTTTGGCCTTGAAGACTGTAAGCCTATTGCCACTCCTATGGAGACAGGTTTACGATTGAGTCTTCATGATGCTGGAGATGCATTTGATGTTGTTCTCTATCAGCAGGCTGTTGGATGCTTGATTTACTTATGCATTACTCGGCCAGATATTCAGTTTGCTGTCTCACAAATGAGCAGGTTTATGCATTGCCCAGGAGTCACTCATTGGAAAGCGGTTAAGCGCATCTTTCGCTACTTGAGTGGTACTCGGCTACTTGGGTTGTTTTATCCCAAGGCGGGATCACTACCGCCAGATTTGCATGCTTTTTCTGACTCAGATTGGGCTGGTTGCTATGACACTCGTGTGTCCACCAGTGGTTTTTGCTTCATGCTTGGTAGCTCATGTATATCTTGGTTGAGCAAGAAGCAGCCTACTGTGGCCACTTCCAGTTGTGAGGCTGAGTATAGGGCAACTTTCACAGCGACTGTTGAGTGTGTGTGGCTCAGACGCCTTATGGCTGATTTGGGTGTTGGCCAGTCTTCTGCCACCACCATCTTCACTGACAGTCAGAGCGCATTGGTAGTTGCGAGGAACCCTGTGTTCCATGCTCGCACTAAGCACATTGAGGTGCATTATCACTATGTCAGGGAGAGGTTCTCTGCTGGGGAGATCAGCTTGGCATATGTGCCCACGAAGGAGAACATTGCAGACCTTTTCACGAAGGGTCTACCTAGGGAGAAGTTTGAAGCTTTCCGCAAAGCTTTGGGCTTACTTCCTTTTGTGGAGTGATTTCCACATAGCTTGGCACTTCCTTATACATGAGTGCCAGCTCCTTGTTCACCGCATCACTCCCAGGGGGGATTTGTTGATATATTTAGGTAGTGATGTGTGTGAACACTCTAGGACCGCCGGGGCACTTTTTTCCCTCTTTAGGAGGTTTTTTTCCCCCGGCTTGTATATACGCCTATTGCCCTAATGGGCTACTTATCTTTGTACATTCTCTAGTAATACATTCAGTCTTGTGTGTTGTGCTCCAAGCTTCTTCTTCTTCCTTGTGCTGTTCGCGTGCTTCCGCAGACGTCTATCTCCAACAAATACAATTGACTTGAGAACTTTGCATTCCAAATGGTTGACATTATTGACGTTTAAATGAAGTTACCACACTTGCAAAGATGAAAAGAAACTGGTTCACAAAATTGAGTTAAGGTAGGGATGGGGCACTTAGACTAGCCCTACACTTGGACTAAAACTGAGGTAGACATCTTGGAGGGGGGCTTAGAATAGCCCTACACTTTTGACGAGAAAGAGTCCTTCTAGAGGAGGGACTTAGAATAGCCCTACAATTGAGGATGAGAGAGAGATACTTTTTGGGGGCTTAGACTAGCCTCCCAAGGCACACACAATATTCCTCTTTCTTATGTTGTTTGGGTTACAAAGAAAGGGCACTAAGTGCCAATGTAGTATGACAACATTGATATGGTGAAAACATCTTGGAACTACAATGAAACCCTTTGAGGGATGCCAAATTTTAGATTTGTTTCCATTGGAAAACCTTGGATACAAGGACTTTGAGGGAACATTGCCTCGACATGTACCAAAGTTTAGGGTAAATGTATCCTTACAAAAAAGATAACATGGAAACTGGGATCTTAAGAGTGCATGAAGCCCTTGTATATTACATGGAACCTCATAGAGAATACTAAGTTTATTCCTTGATGTGTACTTGGGGTGAGAGAATTGTTGGAGATCGAGGTTTGCGGAAGCACGTGAATAGCACAAGGAAGAAGAAGAAGCTTGGATCACCAACACACAATACTAAATGTATGACCACTAGAATGTACAAAGATGAGTAACCTATTAGGGCAATAGGCATATATACAAGCCCGGGGAAAAAACCTAAAGAGGGAAAAAAGTGCCCCGATAGTCCTAGAGTGTTCACATGCATCACTACCTAAATATATCAGCAAATCCCCCCTGGGAGTGATGCGTTGAACAAGGAACTGGCACTCATGTATAAGGAACTGCCAAGATATGTGGAATCAATCCACAAAAGGAAGTAAGCCCAAAGCTTTATGGAAAGCTTCAAACTTCTCCCTAGCCAAATCCCTTATGAAAAGGTCTACAATGCTCTTATGTGTGGGCACATATGCCAAGCTGATCTCACTAGCACAGAACCTCTCCTTGACATATTGATAATGCACCTCAATGTTTTTAGTGCGAGCATGGAACATAGGATTCCTCGCACCTACCACTGTGAAAGTAACCCTATACTCAGCCTCACAATTGGAAGTGGTCACAGTAGGCTCCTTCTTGCTCAACCAAGATATACATGAGCTACCAAGCATGAAGCAAAAGCCACTAATAGACACACAAGTGTCATAGAAACCAGCTGAGTCAGAGTCAAAAAAACCATGTAAATCTGGTGGTCATGATCCCCCCTTGGGAAAAAACAATCCAAGGAACCGGGTACCACTCAAGTAGTGAAAGATGTGCTTAACTGTCTACCAATGCTTGACACCTGGGCAATGCATAAACCTACTCACCTATGAGACAGAAAACTAAATATCTGGCCAAGTAATGCATAAGTAAATCAAGCATCCAGCAGCCTACTGTTAGAGACTAGCATCAAATGCATCTCTAGAATCATGAAGACTCAATCGTAAAGCTGTCTCCATAGGAGTGGCAATAGGTTTAAAGTCATCAAGGCCAAAACACTACAATAATGTGTCAGTAAATTTTGTTTGACACAAAGCCATTCCACCATCAGCTTGCATATAGACTGAATGCCCAAATAATGATTCAAATGCCCCAAATTAGACATCTCAAATGAGGCATGCAAATTAGCCTTAAAATCAGCAATATGCTTGTCATGAGGACCAGTGAGCAGCATGTCATCAACATACACAACAATGATCAGAATCACATCATTAGGATGCTTAACATATAAGGTGCTGGCAATTGGACTATTCTCAAAACCATGTGCAATTAGATAAGCATGTATCTTTTCATACCAAGCACGTGGTGCTTGCTTTAAACCATATAATTCCTTTTTCAACTTACACACGGTTTTCGTGCCCTATCTGCACAAAGCCATGGGGTTGAAAAACATACACTTCTTCATGCAAGTCACCATTCAAAAATGCAGTTTTAATTTCCAACTAATGTACATTCCAACCATGATGAGTTGCAAATGCACAAATGCTATGAACAATAGTCATTCGGCATGTAGGAGCAAAGGTTTCATCAAAATCAATGCCTCTTTACTATGCATAACACTTTGCAACAAGTCTAGTTTTATATCTGTCAATTGTTCCATTAGGCTTATGCTTAAGCTTGTATACCCACTTAGTGCCAATGGCCTTCTTTCCAGGAGGCAAGTTACACAAAGACTAGGTACCGTTCTTCGTTATACCATCATATTCAGATTGCATAGCAGCTATCCAAGTTTCAGAATTTTGTGCTTCATTAAATGAAATAGGCTCATTCTCATTACAGAGATTAGAGGCAGACATATCATAGCAATTTGATGAAAAAGAGGCACTATGAGAGCCTAAACAAGTACAATATGATAGAGGTGCATCTAATTTACTATCACACAAAGTCCGAACCAACCATTTTTGCATAGTTTTTGCCTTCTCTATATCAGGTCTCTCATGAACAAGTGCAACATGTAAATCTGCATTAGAAATGGAATCATCTTCATCATCACATGAAACCTGCAAATGCTGAGAAGTTGCCTCATTAGGACTAGCACTAGACTATCCACCTGGAAAAAGAGGTAGCAAAGTATCATACACATCTTTGGATCTAACAGATGTCTCCTTCGTACATGAAAGTAAAGGTTCAATAGCATCTTCCACATAGATAACATCATGGCTAACAAAAATGTGTTTAGTCTGTGGATGATACAATCGATAGCCTTTGCTTTCAGAATTGTACCCAACAAAAATACATGTCCCTGCTTTATCATCCAATTTCTTGGATGTCGTTCAGGCACCAATGCATATGCCAGATAACCAAAAACATGCAAGTGAGAAACAGATGTCTTGCGACCATTCCAAACCTCATATGGAGTGATAGACTGCAATTCTTTAGTGGCACACCCGTTAAGTACATATGTTGCACACATGACAGCCTCAGGCCAGAAACTATGTGGTAAAGCCTGACTCTTGACCATACACCTCACCATCTCCATGAGTGATCTATTCTTCCATTCAGCAACTCCATTTAGTTGAGGTGTATACGGCATTGTACACAGATGTTTTATCCCACATTTAGCATGAAATGCATTAAAGTCAAAATACATATATTCCCCCCTTCCAATCAGAATGAAGGGTGCCCATTTTACATGGTGATAGATTTTTAGCCAGAACCAAAAACTGTTTGAAGCACATAAACACTTCGGACTTTGCTTTCCATGGATAAACACATGCAATCATCGATGAAAGTCATGAAATAAAGATAGTTTCCAAAAGAGAGTGTATGCATAGGACCACAGATATCACTCTGAACAAGCTACAATTTCTGAGTAGCTCGAACTTAGCCATCTTTTGGAAAGGAGGAATGCTGCATTTTTTCCAAAATACAGCCTTCACAAACATGTTTACCAGGTGCCTCAAGTTTGGGCAAAGAGGATACCATTTTAGATTTCTGTAGGCATAGCAAAATAGCAAAATTCAGATGACCAAAGTGTGCATGCCAAAGCTTTGCATCTCACATAGCCTGAGAATCATGTAATGTTAAAAAAAGGAATTCCGTCAAGTCGCTTTTTAATCTTTTTCGGGTTCTTGGGGATGGTAGGGGTTTGGCAATGCAAAGGCCCTTTACTTAATTTTCCCAATTAACCAGTTAATCACACAATGACTATACGTCAAGGCATTAACTTTTGTTACACAGTTATAATCCTCCATTTACGGTATCCTCACACAGTAAATTATCGTGCAATTGTTCAATCACACAATCAAATAGACTTATTGATGTTAAGACAGTATTACTGTGTTAATAGTAAATTACGACAATTCAATAAGAACAGATTTAACAGTATTCCAAATATCTGCAAATTCTGCACCACAACGTCTCGGTAAGATCACAAATCGCCCAGACAGACAGTCTGGCGATCATCGTCTCCTCTTCTGTCGGAGAACACCGTAATGTCTCTTCATTAATGGATAAAAAGGTTACATCGCTTCGCTACGCCCTTTTAGTGCGTGCGGTATATGAAAAAAGAAAATTACATTGTGCCAATCTGGTGGCCTAACACTGGCACGCACGGTGGACTTGAACCCACAAAGAAAGTAAATTTAAGGCTCATCGACGATGCCTTGTATATATAGGGTTCTAGCTAATTTGAAAAGTCCTAGTTATTTTCTGTTTTAATGAATCAAGCATCAGCTTTAAGGTTTCCGGCTCCACTAACTGTGCGTCAATTCGTACTAAACTCGCCGCAATAACCTGACTTATCAAAGCATCGGTCTGCATCTGCAAAAAGGCTTCTTGCAAATAAAAATCATTGGCAATGGCTGCATCTCGGCTCAATCTCATATCAGCAATTTGACCATCAATTCTGGATAGTCTCTCTGCTTGAAAGCCTAGCTCCTTTTCTCTATGTTCCAGCTCTTGAGCTTGATATTGAATTGTTTTATAATAAGCATCCCTTTCTTTCATAATACCTTCCATTTCCTTCTTTATCTGAATTGTTCGGGATGTTTGTGCATCCAAGTCTCAACTCTTCTGCAGTAGTTCGACAGATACTAGCTTTAATTCCTCAGTGTTCTGAATGGCTAAGTCTGCCATTTCTTGTCCTTTTTGGGTAACAAACGCAAGAGATTCACGTGTTTCATCCAATAAGTTGCCCAGAGCAACCCGAGCATCTTCCTTATCCTGTACCAACTGATTTAACTGCTTGATCTCTTCATCACAAGCAGCTAAAAGAACATCCTTGGCTTTTAACTCAGCCAATGCTGCATCTCGTTGGGCAATCAAGGTGTCCTGCTTTGCAATCCTTGTTTGAAGTTGTTGAAGTTGCACGTGCAAGGCATGGTTCTCTGCCTTGACCGCATTGGCTTCTTCCTGCAACGGAGCAATATCTGCCTCTAACAAATCAACTTTTCCTTACAGATCCTCTCTGATATTGTCGGTTGCCAGCTTCATTTGAAGAGGTAATTGTTGAGAAAAGTGAATCAAGAGACGACCCATTGATTCTAATTCATTAAACATTTGAATCAAAGAATCTCACCAAATTTCATATGATTCTGAGACTATGACCGGAGGGGTGTCGAGGATGCCCTAGATGAAGCGACGACCTGCTCTGATACCAATTGTTGGAGATCGAGGTCTACGGATGCATGCGAACAGCACAAAGAAGAAGAAGCTTGGATCACAACACACAATATTGAATGTATTACCACTAGAATGTACAAATATGAGTAACCCATTAAGGCAATAGGCGTAAATACAAGCCGGGATGGAAAAACCTCCTAAAGAGTGAAAAAAGTGCCTCAGTGGTCCTAGAGTGTTCATGCACATCACTGTCTAAATATATCAACAAGAATGTCATTAAAATGTTACAATGATGTTGTCCATAGACAATGAGTGTGATATTTTTGGGATTAAGCCATCAAGTAGTTATGTTATTGTCGAAGGCAAATGTGCGTGTGTAAAGTCCAGATTATGGGTTAAAATTAAAGCCCAAATGGGCGTTCCAAGCATTTGAAGGCATCCTAAGATGCCTAAATATTGATCTTGGGCTTCGTGGTGATGCCCATGTGCAAACTTTAGGAGTCATAGGACACCTAAAAAATTTTCTTAGGGACTCATATGGTGCTTATGGGTCACATGATATCCTAGGGCTATAAACCTTGGTCCATTTCATATATGTTTGGCACTTACTACTAATTCATGAAGCTTGTCCCGTGGACTATCAAACGTAAATATTTATGAGAGAAAAGGCCACTAAAAAATGCTAGGCTATCATATGCCATTGGTTTTGGAAGAGATAGATGGATACTGCTAAGACCTGCTTTGTACCTGCCCTATCAAATCTCAGAGTTGTGTTGTAGGCCCTTTTAGCTTGCAATTGAAACCAAATAAGAACTTATGTACTTTGGAGATGATTCTTCAATCAATTGAATCAAAACACATTACTACATGAGTTGCAAGTGCCACAAAACTTGCTATTTTTTTCTAGACACCTGCTAGATATTTTGCTCAGTGCTCACAGTACAGTAACAATTGCTTAAATTCATTTTGAGGGTACCTAATTAGCTTAGATATCTAATGATAACAAGTGGAATCATTTAAAATGATAAACCATACACTGAGAAATCAATTAAGCAATTGGATGCTTACCCTCGACGTTTTAGGGACTGAGCAGTGATTGACCAGAGAGAACTTAGATGCAGATTTCTCACAATTTGCTACTACAAAAACTTTGAAATTTGGATATAATAAAATTGACTTTGAACTAGTTCCCATAATCTATAGAACATGCAAAATGATGGTGAAATCACTGAGATATGATCATGCAAAGTTCACTATTATGAGTAGTCATAGTAAAGAATTGAACAAAAATGATCAATGAAGTATATCTATTATGGCACATGATTTTACAAGATCATTGGCATTATGATGATGCCTAATGATAGTGGTATGAGTAAGCTATAGTGTATGCTACTCAACCTCTACAAATGATCAGTAAATGAGCTCCAAGAAGAGGCTTGTTGGCCATGAGTTTTACAAGTCCTTTTATAAGGATTTTCTTCAAATTTGAATTTGAAATTCAAACAAGGCTCCACCTAAAAGTGCTTCCTCTAAATGAGGAGTGATTCTACCGAATGAAATTCGTAGCTCTTATCTCTCATAACTCCATGAGATATATGGTCTTGTAAGATTCTCTCAAGTAAAAGACTTTTATAAGTGGTAAATGACTAATTGTTACAAGCCATGATTTATATGGATCAACACATGCTTCCACACATAATCCTCCAAGCTAAGCCAAATGTGATGGCTTGGTTATTTGCACCAACAACTCCCCCTCAAGACAAACATCTTGGCTTGAACTTCTTCATGAGTCTTCTTGAATGTCCTGCAATCCAATCATAGCTTTGAACCTGCAAAGTTTAGTACCATCAAGTGCTTTGGTTAACAAATCTGCACATTGCATATTTGTAGATACATATGCCAATTGAATCTCCTTGCTTAATATCTTCTCTCTAATATAGTGATAATGTACTTCTATATGTTTGGTTCTTTCATGGTAAATAGGATTGGCTACAAGATGCAAGGAACTTGTATTGTCACCACAAATCATAGGTGAATGAGTATGAAGTTTGAAATCTGAATATAGCAATCTAATCCAAATAGCTTCTTGTGTAGCATTGGCTAATCCCTATATTTATCCTTTGTTGAAGATAGAGTAATAGTTGGTTGCTTCTTGGAAGACCATTAAATGGGTTTATCACCTACAAAAGAAAGATATCCAGAAGTACTCCTTCTGTCATCCTTACAACCTGCCCAATCTGCATATGAGTATAGCTTAATGTCCAAATCTGATGTATATGGAAAGTAAAATCCTTGATTTTAAGTACCTTTGAGACACTTCCAAAATCCTTTTAGTAGCTTCCAAGTGACATGTCCTAGGTTTATGCATGAATTGACTTATAACACTTACTCCATAAGATATGTCAATCCTTGTCAAGGTTGCATAGTTTAGACTTCCAATTATGCTTTGATATCTTGCAATGTCTTCAATCAAATCACCTTCATGAGCACTCAACTTACGTTTTACCTCCATAGGGGTGCTAGCTACCTTTGCATTTTCCAAGTGGAACATCTTCAACATGTCCTACACATTTTTCCTTTGAGTGATGTAAATTCCAGAGTTAGTGTAGACTAACTCAAGTCCAAGAAAATACTTCATAAATCCTAGGTCACTGATTTTGAACTCCTGCATCATTTGGTTCTTGATTTTTTTAATGCCATTAGCATCACTACCTATCAAGATAATGTCATCAACATACACACATAAATATATCATCTCTCAATTACTCCTTTTGACAAACAGAGAACAATCTGCATTGCTCATCATGAATCCTTGATCTTGAAGGTAGGTTGTTAACCTATGGTTCCATGCCCTAGCTGCCTGCTTAAAACCATAAAGATCTTTGTTCAATTTGCACACATAATTTACCTTGCTTGGGTCTTCATAACCAGGAGGTTGAGCCATGTAAACCTCCTCTGAAATCCAACCATTTAAAAAAGCATTCTTCACATCTAGTTGATACATATTCCAATTCCTAGATGCAGCTACACTTACCAATACCCTGATGGTTGGCATTTTAGCCATAGGTAAAAATGTCTCTTCATAATCAACTCCTTGGGTTTGTGCAAAACCCTTGGCCACAAGTCTAGCTTTATACCTATTTATGGATCCATCTGAGTTCCTTTTGATTTTGTAAATCCATCTAGAACCAATTACCTTCCTTGATGCCTTTTTGGGTACTAGTTCCCAAGTATCATTCTCTTGGAGTGCTTCTATTTCTTCATCCATAGCCTCCTTCCATTCTGCCTTGGTACTTGCTTCTTCATATGAAGAAGGTTCCTCAAGTGATAAATATTTAGCAAGATAATTGGAATGCTTAGTAACTAATGAAGTATCATACCCATATCTGATTGGCTTCTTACTCTCCATTTGTGATCTCCTTAGATCTTGGTTGGATGATTCAGGTAAGTCTTCCAACCTTCATCTTGACCTTTCCCTTTCATTTCCATGCTTTGAACTCTTCTATGGTGTCGTCATCTGATTTGATGTCTTCAATTGTGCTTGGCTCCTCCTTGGTGAGACTTGGAAATTCTTCTTCCAGGTCATATGGCAACTTGACCTTCCTGCATTCACTTTCAAACCAAAAGTCATTCTCATCAAACACGACATCTCTACTGACCATAAATCCTTTGTTGGATGGATTATAAAACCTGTCTCCTTTCTAATTTAAATCATACCCTATGAAGATGCACTTCTCTGCCTTAGGGTCTAGCTTTCCTCTAATTTGAGATGGAACATGCACATAAGCAACACATCCAAATATTCCATAATGAGCAAGTAATGGCCTCCTACCATGCCATGCTTCATATGGGGTCATCCCATCAAGTGATTTGGATGGAAACCTGTTAATAAGATAAGTGGCAGTAGATACACTTTCTGCCCATAAATAATTAGGTAATTTCTTTTCATTAAGCATTGATCTAGCTGCTTCTGTAATCAAACTATTCCTCCTCTCTGCTACCCCATTTTGCTTAGGGGTATACCTTGTAGTAATCTCCTTTTGATACCTTTGTCGTGCAAAAATGCATCAAATTCATTAGAGAATTACTCACCTCCTCCATCTGACCTTATCCTCTTTAGACTTCTTCCTGTTTGATTTTCTACAAGTGCAAGATACTTCTTGAAGCAACTGAACACTTCATCTTTATGTTTCATAAAGTACAAGATAGTCCACCCACTGAAATCATCAATGAATGACACATAATACCTTGAGCCTGAAATTGAAGGGTCCTTGCTTGCTGTGTGGACAAGTTCGAAGTAATCTTCATGCATATAGCCTTTCTTTGTAAAGGGTAACATGTGTGATTTACCAAGCTGACAAGCACCACATTTATAGATCATATGTTTCTTGGATACATTAGGTATCCCAAGCACACATTGATCTCTACATATCTGCTTCAAGGTTCTCTCACCAATGTGCCCTAATCTTTTATGTCAAATCTCTAACTCAGACAATGTTTGATCTTTGTAATTATAAAGTGCAATGCTTCTTGTGTCCTCAAGCTCAAATGTAAATAATCTACATGTTTCCTCTCCCTTGGCAATTCTCTTGAATCCATGTTGGGGGTCCTCCACAAAGGCTCCATATTTGTTGAACCTAACATGCAAACCCTTTTCCACTATCTGTCCAACACTCATCAGATTCTTGGTGATAGTAGGTACATAAAGAACCCTACTTAATAGATTTCTATTCCCATCAGAAGTTTTGATATTTCCTACCTTGAACATTGAATGCTTGGTGTCATCACATGTCTGCACTTGGTGCTTTCCTTTGGGTTCCTCAAGATCAGAAAGAAGAGCTACATTGCCAGCTACATGGTTTGAACAGCCTGAGTCAATATAGAAGAGGTGCTCATCATTCATACCTTGTTTTGAAGTAATATTCATAATGAGAAGGAAATCCTCTTGATCCTCTATATAATTGTTGAAGTCTTTTCTGGATTTGTATCCTCCTTGATAATTGTTGTTGTAGTTGTCGTTGTAGCCATGGTTGTAGCCTTGATTATGGTTGAATCTTCCTCTTGATTGTGAGTAGCCACCTCTTTGATATCCTCTTACTCTCTTATTTTTGAAGTTCCTATAGCACTCATCTATAGTGTGATTAGACAATCCACATATATTGCATGGGGAAGAGTTGAAAGGTCTCCCCCTACCTTGCTTACCTCCGCTGCCCCTTCCTCTTGAATTCTTACCTCTCCCTGCATAGTTAGCTTGAGAACTACTACCTTCATCCTCTACTTTCTTGTTCTTCCCTTTATCTTTAGGCTTTCCTTTATCTGTGTATAGGGCAGAAGAGTTGTTACCTCTTGATGGTTCTCCATTTTTGTTGAGCTTGGCTTCATGGGTAAAGAGTTGTCCCATGAGTACATGTCCATGTAAAGGTCAATAGTAGTTGTGAAGGCTTCCCACTTATCATCTGCCTTGATGCCATTGATTATTTGTCTCACTATTTGCTCTTCTTTAATATCCCCTCCTATGCTTGCCAATTGATCAGCCACATCTTTGACTTTGGTCACATACTCTGAAACATTCTGCTTGGGTTGCTTCCTCTGAGTGGTAAACTCAATCCACAATTGATTTTTCCTAGCTCTTTTGTTGGAAGAAAAGTATGAAGATAATGTATCCCAAGTCTCTTGGGAAGTTTTACAATTCCTAATGTGAGGAAGAAGGAAGTCAGAGATAGAGTTAAGTAAATATGACCTTGCTAAAGCATCTTTGGCACACCATGAGTTGAGTATTTCAATCTCCTCTCTTGTAGAGTGTCCTTTGCTTCTGAATATGGCATCTCCTCATCTCTTGATATATATCCATAGAGACTCCTTCCTTGTAGATATGTCTTAATCCTCAAGGACCATGCAGGATAGTTATTCGTGTCCAATTTATCAATAAAGGAAGGGAAACCATCTCCCATTTTACCTCAACTTGCTCTGATACCACTGTTGGAAGAGATGGATGGATACCTCAAGAAAATGAGTAGGTACTGCTAAGACCTGCTTTGTACCTGCCCTATCAAATATCAGAGTTGTGTTGTAGGCCCTTTTAGCTTTCAAATGACACCAAAGAAGTACTTATGTACGTTGGAGATGAGTTTTCAAACAATTGAATCAAAATAGATTACTCCATGAGTTGCAAGTGCCACAAAACTTGCTATTTTTGTCTAGACAGCTATTGGATCTTTTGCTCAGTGCTCACATTATAGTGACAATTGCTTAAATTCCTTTTGAGGGTATCTAATAAGATTAGATAGCTAATGATTACAAGTAGAATCATTTAAAATGATAAACCATACACTGAGAAATCAATTTAGCAATTGGATGCTTACCCTCGACTTTTTAGGGATTGAGCAGTGATTGACCAGAGAGCACTTCGATGCAGATTTCGCACAATTGGCTGAAGCAAAAACTTTGAAATTTGGAAAGAATAAGATAGACTTTGATCTGGTTCCAAAAAGCTATAGAACATGCAAATGATGGCGAAATCAGTGAGATATGGTCATGCAAAGTTCACTGTTTTGAGTAGTCATAGCAGAGAATTGAACAAAAATGATCAATGAAGTATATCTATTATGGCACATGATTTTACAAGATCATTGGCGCCTAATGATAGTGGTATGAGTAAGCTATAGTGTATGCTACTCAACCTCTACAAATGATCACTAAATGAGCTCCAAGAAGAGGCTTGTTGGCCACGAGTTTTACAAGTCCTAAAAGGATTTTCTTCAAATTTGAATTTGAAATTCAAACAAGGCTCCACCTAAAAGTGCTTCCTCTAAATGAAGAGTGATTCTACCAAATTAAATTCGTAGCTCTTATCTCTCATAACGCCACGAGATATATGTTCTTGGAAGATTCTCTCAAGTAAAAGACTTTTACAAGTGGTAAATAACTAATTGTTATAAGCCATGATTCATATGGATCAACACATGCTTTCACACATAATCCTCCAAGCTAAGCCAAATATGAAGGCTTGGATATTTGCAACAACAAGGGCAATGGCCACATGGAGCCACTAGGGTGAATGTTTTTATTGAAAAAATATTAATTTCAATTCCATAAAATATATTTTTGAAATTCAAATTCTTGAAATGATGGGTAGTGAAAGTCCTAGCTCGTAGGTTTGTGCCAATGCATAGTGTGCCTCCATCTTCACTTGTTTGTGCAATTATCTATCCATTCACGCTTTCAACATATCCATAGATGCTACCATGGGCATGACATCCTATGATGCATAAGTCTTGGAAGCAGTGGCTAAGAAAGAACCTGAAGAGCATTACCGCATGCTACCCGAGTATGGTTTTTTGTGTGAGCAATAGACTCTTCACTAGATTTCGTAGAGGACCACATGGTGAGTAGCCAGAAGATGTCAAGAAGGGCATTTTGTTCACATTGGCCACTACCTACTACCACTACATTCAAAATTTGAAAGCTTTTTGAGTTCAAAAGCTCTAAGTCATGGAAAAGGTAGTTACTTATATTCTCTTATCTTGCATTTAGAACTTTTAAGTTAGAACCATGCTTCTTTTCAGTGGTGATACGGGGTTTATCTTTGAAAATTTCTAAGTTAAGCCATTGACTCTTGGCACTCTATCTTGTCCAATGTGCACTACAATGCTTCCATTTGTTGGAATGATTTCTAGAAATGCAAACTTGGGGTTCTTCCTGGAGCAATAAAAATTTAAATGTGCAAGTGGTTGAGGCGAGGGGAGTAAAGCTCAAAGCACAATTCGAATCACCACAAACACATGAAGGTATTGTGTCTCTATCTTATCAACAAATGCATCTTATGATCATGAATCCACATTGTCATGAAGAAAACTTGCTTTTTAATTATGTTTTGCATATGTTGTGGTGAATGATGCAATGGTGCATCAATCCCCATGTGTAAAATAGTTCTACTAAAAGAGAAGCATTTTTTCTAAATGTTGGTGCAGACCAATCACCAATTGAAGATTTGAAGGACAAAGGATGGAGATGAGATCAAGTTTTGAAGCAAAGAAGATGGATACATTCACAGAGTGAAAGACATGTACACATATGTACATTAGTTAAGACATAGGTTACTTATACTTATGCTTTGATATAAGTCTGTACATAATTGCCTATAAATACTTTTGAAAATGTCGGGGCAAAGAGAGAAGACAAGGAGAGACAATAGGAGATCATGAGATTAGTGTATTGAGTAGTAGAAAATGTCATTAGACATGTGTGAAGTGAGTTGAACTCTCCATCCTCACTCAGTTGTAAATTTCTAAGAAATAGAAGGAAAAATTGCGCCCGATGTTTCTGTGTTTTCTCCTTGTGTGATAGATCTTTTGTGAATTCCTTTTGGAGATATCTAAGTCCATAGTTAATCAATCTATGGCTAGAGTTTGAGAGTCTAATTGTGATCAGGCTAAGAGAATTGTGTGTAGGAACATTTACATGTGAGAAAGTACTCACTGGTTCCTGAAACAGGCGCAAATTTCGATCTTAATGATTTGATCATTTCTCACTCCACAGTATAAAGTTTTGTGCAAGTAAGCACTTAATCTTTAAGTTCGAAGGTAAGCTACTTGTGGCTAAAAGCATTTGCTTAAACGGGTTTTATACTGAGAGAATTAAAGTTAAGAAGTTAGGGGTGTCCAAACCGACTTCTCAGAAGTGCAGATTTAGACATAGCTGACTTGGTAAGTAGATTTCTCAAGATCTACTGAACCTTTTGAAATAATTCTACTTGGAGAAGGTGCGCAATCTTTAGGCGACACCTTGTGCAAAGTTTCATCAAAAACTTTACACATTTACTCAGTCAATGAGCAAGATCTATGTAGCAGACTTTCTGAGGAAATTCCTTCTTCACAGTTTAGTCAAGAAATTGATATTTGGTCATTGATAGCTTAAATTGGTGAAGGTTTTGACTTACTCTTGATATAGAGGTGTTCTAAATTCAAGAGTAGGTTGTTCTTTTGGAGATTAACACTCTCCATCAGTGGTATTAGAGCAGGAAACATCAAAATCAAGGAAAGGAGGATCCCGACTGCTGCAGATTCAATAAATTCAACAACTGAAGAACTAAAAGGTGAAAGCTTGAAGGCAAAGCTTGAGGAGGAGACCATACGACATCAAGAAATACAAAAGGACTCTAATTTGAAGTAAAGGTACATATATTGTTCATAAAGCTTGAAGATTTCAATACACAGGTAGACACAAGATGGGAGATTCTCTACAGATAGAGAAATTGGATAGGGAAAACTATCCTGCATGGTCAATGAGGATGGAAGCTCATCTTATGAGCAAAGATTTAATAGCTTATATCACAGGAGAAGAAGAGAAGCCACAGTTCAGAGATCCTAGTGTTCCAACTAGGGAAGAGTTAGCAGATTTAAAAAATTGGATGAAGAAAGATGCTCAAGCTAGGAGCATTATATATATGGCAGTCAATGATTACTTGTTACCTCATATTCGAGGTCTTGAAAGTGCAATTGATATTTGGAATGCTTTGGAGGAGCATTTCCAGAATACTACTAAGTCAAGGAAGGCATCCTTATGGGCAGAGTTTACCACCTTTAAGAAGAAGGCTTCTCAATCCATTTCAGACTATGTGACAAGAATGAAAGATATTGCAGCTGCTTTAGGAGCTGTTGATGAAGACATTGAGGAGGATAAATTGGTAAGGCAAATCCTTACAGGTTTGAGAGGTGATGACAAATGGAAGCCATTCATTTTGTCTACAGAATTATCACTTGATCATTTCACTCCTGATTTAAATCAGTTGCTAGGTCATATGCTAACATTTGAGCAGGATGTTAAAGGAGATGGTGACAAAAGTACAGGTCATGCAATGTACTCAAAGGACAAGAAGAAAGCTAACAAAGGAAAGCAACAAGCAGGTGAAGATGAAGGTACAACTACTCAAGCCAACTTCCTAAGAGGTAGAGGAGGTGGCAAAGGTAGAGGAAGAGGCAGAAACAACAAAGATGGAGGCAAAGTTTGTTGGATTTGTGGTAAGACAAATCATTTAGCTAATGATTGTTGGCATAATAATCAGAGTAATGGTGGATATAATCAGAACTATAATACAAGAGGAAGAAGTGGCAGAAATCAAAGAGGTAATTTCAGAGGCACAGGTAGTAGGGGTTACTTTGGAAGAAATGCAGGTAGAGGTTTCCAAAGTCAACAATATAACAACACCTATTACAATTATGCTTCAGATCAAAAGGAAGATTCAACATTGATAATGAATGCAACTTGTGAAAGGCAGAATGAAGATCAAAGAGTCTTCTACATTGATTCAGGGTGTAGCAATCATCAGAGTGGTAATATAGCCTTGATGACTGATCTGGAGAATAAGGTATCTAATCATGTTGTTCAAACAGGTGACAATACAAAGCACAATGTGAAGTCAATTGGATCAGTGAAGGCCAAGGATGGTAGCACCTTATTGAGTAAGGTCTTGTATGTTCCTACAATTCCTAAGAATTTGATAAGTGTAGGACAAATTGTGGAAAAAGGTTATGAAGTAAGGTTCACTAATGAAGGAGTGTTTGTGGAAGACCCTAGCAATGGGTATAAACAAATTGTTTCAGGGAAGAAAGAAGGAAGATTGTTCACATTGAAGATTCAAGGTAATATTGGTCATGCCATGTTCACATATGGAGGACATAAGATCTCTGAGTTAGATCTTTGGCACAAGAGGCTTGGACATTTCAATGAAAGAGGTATTAAAGACATGATTAACAATGGTTCAGTGCTTGGTTTGCCTAATGTTGCAGGTCAACATATGACATACAGATGTGAGGCATGTCAATTAGGTAAGGCTCATAAGCTTTCCTACTCCAAGCATGGTTTTATGTACTCAGAGAAGCTTGAGTTGATACATACAGATGTGTGGGGACCATCAAAGGATTTCAGTATAAATGGGTCAAGATATTATGTGATTTATGTTGATGATGCTACTAGATGGATCACTATTTATGTGATCAAAGATAAGTCAGAAGTGTTTAATACATTTAAACACTATCATGCATATGCAGAAAGAATTACAGGACATAAGTTGAAAAGATTAAGGTCAGATGGAGGGGGAGAGTATTTCTCTAATGAATTCAGTAATTACTTGTGGGATGCAGGTATAAAAAGGGAAGTTACTTGCAGGTACTCTCCTCAACAAAATGGTGTAGCAGAAAGGAGAAATAGAACTCTTGTTGAGTTTGCAAGGTCCATGATGAAGGAGAAAAATTGCCCTAATTATTTGTGGGTTGAGGCTGTAAATACAGCTACTTATTTGGTCAATAGGTTACCATGTAAAGCTTTGCAGGGAATGACACCTTATGAGGCATGGTGGGGTAAGAGACCTACATTAGACCATTGCAAAGTATTTGGATGTTTGGCCTATGCATATGTGCCATCACAATTAAGGCACAAATTGGAACCTAAAGCTGAAAAATATGTGTTTATTGGTTATGATGATAAGCAGATGGGATACAGGTTGTGGAATCCATCCACAAAACATTTTCTTGTATCAAAAGATGTTACATTTGATGAGCAAGGTACTTGGTATGCAGGTACTATCAATAATAATACAGATGATGAAGAGGTTGTGAGCCAAAGGAAAGGTAAGTCAAAGGTTCAAATAATTGATGAAGAAGAGAATAATGAAGTGCAGGTTGAAGTGGAAGAAACACCTAGGTTTGATCCTGAATATGAAGAACCAGAAACCTCAAGAAGTGGAGAACTTAGGAGGTCTACAAGGAACAAATGGCAACCTACAAGGTATAGCTATGATACTTCATTTCTGGCTACCAAAGATTATGCTTACATGATTAAAACAGATGAAGACCCTTCTACATATGAAGAGGCAAAAGGTAAAGAAAATTGGGAGAAAGCTATGCAGGAAGAATATGATGCATTATTGGAGAATCAAACATGGGATTTGGTTCCAAAACCAAATAGCCAGAAGATCATTGGATGTAAGTGGGTTTATAAGACAAAAAGATTTGCAGATGGAAGTGTGTCTAGGTACAAAGCTAGACTTGTTGTCAAAGGGTTTTCTCAGACATATGGTGTTGACTATGATGAGACTTATAGTCCTGTGGCAAAGATGACAACCATCAGGACACTTATAGCAATTGTTGCATGTAAAGGTTGGAAATTGTGTCAATTAGATGTGAAAAATGCTTTTTTGAATGGTTATATTTCAGATGATGTATTCATGGAGCAACCTCAAGGTTTCAGAGATAAAAGGTATCCAGATCATGTGTGCAAGCTCAAGAGAGCTTTGTATGGCTTGAAGCAGGCCCCAAGGGCATGGAATTATAGACTTGTAAAGTTCTTGAAAGAACTTGGATTTCAGGTGTCTAAAGCAGATAGTAGCTTGCTTGTCAAAGCAAGTGATAATGGTTTCATATACATGTGCATATATGTTGATGATATAATCCTTACAGGTACAGATGAGGAAGGAATACAAAGACTAAAGAAGCAAATGGAAAAGGAGTTCAAAATAAGTGACTTGGGAGACTTGTCATACTTCTTGGGCATGGAGATTACATATACTCAACATGGAGTATTTGTGACCCAAGAAAGGTATTTGAAGAACTTGTTAATCAAGTTTAAAATGGATGATTGCAGGGTAGCACCTACACCAATGGAGGTGAATCACAAATTGAGTAAATTTGGAGGTGAAGAATTCAAGGACATGAGACAATATCAGAGTTTGGTTGGTAGTCTTATCTATGCTACTTTAACTAGACCTGATTTATCATATGCAGTAGGGGTTTTGTCTCAATTCATGCATTGTCCTAGGAAAGAGCATTGGATTGCAGGTCAAAGAGTGTTGAGGTACATTAAGGGTACACTCAAAGAAGGCTTGTATTATGGGTTTACATCAGATACAAACATCAAGATCTATAGTGATGCAGATTGGGCAGGTAATCCAGATGATAGAAGATCAACTTATGGATACATGTGTTATGTTAAGTTAATCTCCTGGTGCTCAAAGAAGCAACATAAAGTTGCTTTGTCATCTACAGAAGCAGAGTACAAAGGCATGGTTGAAGCTGCAGAAGAAGTGATATGGCTTAAAACTCTAATGAAGAGTTTTGACACTATACAGAACATACCTATCATTTATGGTGATAACATGAGTTCATTATATCTAGCTGCTAATCCTGTTTTTCATGCCAGGACTAAACACATTGAGATACAGTATCACTTTCTAAGAGAGAAGGTGATGGATAAGGAGATTGAAGTCATACATACTTCAACAAAAGATCAGATAGCTGATATGCTTACAAAGAGCTTGGATGGACCAAAGCTACAGAAATTTAAAGACATGGAAGGTATAAAGAAGATAAGAGAAACCTCAATTGATGATTGAGGGGGAGCTGTTGGTGCAGACCAATCACCAATTGAAGATTTGAAGGACAAAGGATGGAGATGAGATCAAGTTTTGAAGCAAAGAAGATGGATACATTCACAGAGTGAAAGACATGTACACATATGTACATTAGTTAAGACATAGGTTACTTATACTTATGCTTTGATATAAGTCTGTACATAATTGCCTATAAATACTTTTGAAAATGTCGGGGCAAAGAGAGAAGACAAGGAGAGACAATAGGAGATCATGAGATTAGTGTATTGAGTAGTAGAAAATGTCATTAGACATGTGTGAAGTGAGTTGAACTCTCCATCCTCACTCAGTTGTAAATTTCTAAGAAATAGAAGGAAAAATTACGCCCAATGTTTCTGTGTTTTCTCCTTGTGTGATAGATCTTTTGTGAATTCCTTTTAGAGATATCTAAGTCCATAGTTAATCAATCTATGGCTAGAGTTTGAGAGTCTAATTGTGATCAGGCTAAGAGAATTGTGTGTAGGAACATTTACATGTGAGAAAGTACTCACTGGTTCCTGAAACAGGCGCAAATTTCGATCTTAATGATTTGATCATTTCTCACTCCACAGTGTAAAGTTTTGTGCAAGTAAGCACTTAATCTTTAAGTTGGAAGGTAAGCTACTTGTGGCTAAAAGCATTTGCTTAAACGGGTTTTATACTGAGAGAATTAAAGTTAAGAAGTTAGGGGTGTCCAAATCGACTTCTCAGAAGTGCAGATTTAGACATAGCTGACTTGGTAAGTAGATCTCTCAAGATCTACTGAACCTTTTGAAGTAATTCGACTTGGAGAAGGTGCGCAATCTTTAGGCGACACCTTGTGCAAAGTTTCATCAAAAACTTTACACATTTACTCAGTCAATGAGCAAGATCTATGTAGCAGACTTTCTGAGGAAATTCCTTCTTCACAGTTTAGTCAAGAAATTGATATTTGGTCATTGATAGCTTAAATTGGTGAAGGTTTTGACTTACTCTTGATATAGAGGTGTTCTAAATTCAAGAGTAGGTTGTTCTTTTGGAGATTAACACTCTCCATCACTAAAGATATCATGCATGCCAAGATTACCCTTCCAGAATATAGAGAATAAGATTTCTAGACATGTGTGAGACTCTTTGAAAAAGATTTTTATTTTCATTTCATTGATTGCCTATGGTGCTTTTCATATTGTCAATGAATCACAAAAAAAAAATTCAATGGATCACAAGGATTATTTGTGAAGGAAGTGACTTTGGATAAAAGTCAACAATAGTTGAGGTCATTATGAAGGCTTTCTGGATAGATCTCAAAGTTTATGAAATTGGAAGGTTGCACACCAGAGAGATGAGTCTTGAAACACTTGACTTTTAATAAATACTTGTCAGTTCTTCCATCTTTGGTATTTGATCCCCACCTCTCTCATGAGCAGGGCTCCATTGGTTTTCAGCACATTGTTGTTTGCCCTGCAATGAACAATTAAACATGCACTAGTGAGGGGATCCTATTTCCAATCCATGGCCAAGGAAGGCTATGATTTTTGGCACCTTGAAGGTTAAACATTCACTTGTGCAATGCCTTTTTCCGGTAACAGATTTCATCTCCCCGTTATGGTGTTTTATCTTCGTGTCTTGTAAGCATGAAGAAGATAAAAAAAACTTATTAGATTTCGATATGCAGATTGAAAGGAAGATTGAAAAGGGAAGATTAAAGATATTTTGGACTATTTTAAGTGGCATATGTTAGATGGAAGAGTAGGAGATTTTTCTCAATGATTCCAATCCAATAGACCATCAATGGGTCCGTCCAATCCGAGAAACAACACGAAAGCTTCAACCATGTATGTACTTCTTGTCTTCGTAAAAAAACTTTGTAATTATATGGACTTTATTTATGTTTCCATCACGTATGTAACATCTTTTCTTTCTCAAAAAAAGCTTTGTAATTAGTTGGGCTTTATTTATGTTGCATTTTTGAGTTATAATGTACAAATAATGATGTCATGGATGATCATGTAATCAATTTGTTAGCTCTATCATCTTTATTTTTAGCAGCCTCTAAGTTTTCTATATGTATATCAATCAACTCAGATTTGATACATTTTTTTCCTTTGTCACCATATGTTATTTTCAAAGAGATTGTTGGAAATCAATGTTTAGGGCAAAAAGCCTAATTTTGGTACTTAGTCATTTTTGGCACAAAATTTGGGTAAATTTTTTATGATCCTATCTTGAAGAGCTTGATGAGAGCTTTCTAATAGTATAGGACATTCAGTCATCAGCGAGTAGATGTGGGAGAAACCCTAATTTAAGTTGATCAATTTAGTAATTTAAAAAGCTTGTGAAAAGCTATTTTTAGTGATAAAAAGGCCAACGATAAAATAAAGCTGATTTCTGCGATAGATTTTAAATAAAACTACGATCTAGCTTTATTGTAGCGATTTAGCTTTATTGGGAAGAGATTTTTGCATGGGAGTTAAAGGCCTATATAAAGAGTTCTATGGTCTTTGTTGAGATATCCAATACTATCGTCTGGCTGATTTTGGCAATGGTTGTGTTGATGCACACATGGGGCAGCCATGGTGTACATATGGAGCAACTATGGAGCAATCTTGAAGAAGATAAGGAGCAGCCATGGAGTTCTTCTTGGAGAAGAGTGTGCTCACACTCTTGTTGATGGAGAAGACTTACTTATCAGCAGATTGGTGGTGTGGACCATTCATCTACATGATGTATTTGGAGATTATCTTCTACATGAAGATTATGGAGTACTTCAAAGACATTGGATGGAGCTTAACATAAGATTGCATCTTATGTTGACTATTCAGGTACATATTCTCTTTATGCACATAGGTACTACTTGGAGCTTATGGAGGCGGCGGCATCCATATCTGGAGGAGTCCTATTCGGCATACATGGAGGCAGTGGCATCCATAAAGGAGAATATGTACATGCATGCTACATGCATCAGATGAGGTGTTAGAGAAGGTGTTTCCACATGAGCATGAGGATTTCTGTCAGCAACATGTTAGCATTTTATGCTAATTCCGTGAGTATGTGATCTATCACACACACATCTGATTTAGGTTCTTCCATAGCCTAAATTCAAATTAGGGTTTGCTGAATATCAGTTTCAAATTGATCTTTCCTCTTTCAGTCACTCATATTCACACTTCTACAACCTATCAGGTCATACATCTCATACATATTCAGATTTTTGTCCCTACATCTTAGTATTCTTGTAAATTTGTACATACACTCTTCCATCTATTTTTGTTTACATAGAGTGGTTGAGTTTTTGACTCCCACATTGTAAATTGACATTTGTATATATGATGGTGTGAGTAAGCAGTGGCTTACATAACACTTTGAACATGTTGTCTAATCTCTCTCTATCTTTGTCTCATCATTGTATGATTAAGCGATGTATGCTCATGTCTATCAATGTGTTGTAGATCCTGGAAACCTGTGGAATTTGTTATGGGCCTACCTAATTTCCAACATTTGGTATCAGAGATCCCAGGCTCCCAAGTTCCCAGACTATCAACATTTGATTTTAGAGTAGCTTCCAACATATGACATATGACATACACACTTAATCTAGATGAGTAGAGATTTGAAAATTAGAAAAAAAAATTGAGTCACATGTTTATTTATCAGTGTCCATGGAGTATGAAGTTGATGATCTGTTAGCACCCAAATACTTTTGGAAGTATGAAGATACTTTACAGAAGTATTGCATGAAGACCAAGACTTGATGTAGAGAAGGCTACTTCAAATTTAAGGGAAAACAATGGTTTGGAGATGATGAAGGAACCAAATCAACATCAAATCACAGGCATTAGTTTCTACTATCAGATTGTCGTTTACAGGTCATATCTTAGAAGAGCAGTTATGAAGAGATGTGAAGAATTCAAGAAGCGCTTTTAAACACTTTCATTACTTTGAAAGTTAAAGCATTAGCTACACCAAATCAGGTATCTAGAGGTTGTTCTTGACATTTTTGATAGAAGATCTCTTTCATGGCAAGAAATCTCATCTAAGAAGACAAATTTGGAGATTAGATCAGTTTTGTTTTCAGCCAACACAAGGTTGGAAGTTTTTTTATTAGATTTTGTACCTAGAGAGGTAATTCAGCATTCAGTCAACTCAAGGAAAAGGTTGGTGAATTCAGTCATATCAATCAAATTTGAAGCAGAGTGTTGATTCAGCATATGAGGAGATGGTAAAACATGCTTCTATGTTCACTTCCATTTATAGGCCATGTTTGTTTTGTCTCTTACTCTTAGCACTAGAGGAAGAGAAAAATTCATTTGAAGAAGTTAAGAGTGCTTGCTACTTCAAGATGAAGAGAACAAAAGGTATGGAAGAGAAGTTTGAAGATGTTGACATCATCAGGTGGAAGAAAGATGCAGAAGAAGAAGGTCCAATAATTCCAAAGGAAAACTTCCTTCTTTTCTCTGATATTATCCATATACTTTTCCTAGTTTTATCCTCTAGATCCAAAGACAAGTCTATGAGGACATCTTGTGTGAAGAAGATAGTTTAAAGAAGAAGCAGTTTCTTGTTTTGCATTATACTTGGTCATGTTTTAGTAGGTTTTGACAAAGAATTGCATTGAGAGAAAGAAAAACACCAGATATCTAAGACAGCTTATATGTTGTCACTCATATGTGTATGAGTTATGCTTTAGTTGAAGCTTTTGAGCAGGCAACTTATATATTCCCTTAAAGAATTCTTGAAGTGTCAATTCATAGCTACTTGGTATATGACAAGTTGGAGAGAAGTATTTTTCTTATTTACCTAACTCTTGAGGTAAAAGAGTATTTGTAGCATATGTTGGAGACTTGGAGTGAGGTTTTTTGTTTGGAAAAGTTACCTCATATTCAATATATTTAGTATACTCAGAAAATTCAGAGTTTTTTAGGAGGAAAATTCAAAAAATTTAGAATTTCAAAAAAATCAGAAAATTCAGTAGTTTCAGAAAAATTCAAAAAATTCAGTATTTTCACAAAAATTCAATTTTTTGATATACCAGCCAGATGGAGAATCTACTTTCTATGTTTGTCTTGACTTTTGAATACATGCTTGTATCAAAAAAATTGTTTCATCAGATCTTATCACTTGATTGAGAAATGGAGTTAGCCAAAGAAAGTCAAGCAGATACTATCACATTTCACCCGGGAAGAATATTAAGATATGAAGTATCAACTTGCAAATTTTGGAGTTCTCAAAGTGAGAGTTTTTCCACTTGCGTTCCAGTAGAAGTTGCAGATTCTTGGGAAGGATTTAGTTGAAGAAAAGTTTTACAACTTTATGTAAGAAGTAAGGACACTTAGAGTCATTCAGGTAGCAAGTCAAACATTCAGTCATGAAGGTTTGATGAGAGCAGATTCTACACAGGTATTTTGTTGGAGAGATCAAAGATCTTGAGTATTTTTGAGTCAGATGTATATCCTATGTTTGTAAAGTTCTAGCATTGGAAGAAGTAAGTCAAAGATTCAGATTCTATCATATTAGTGTTGTAGAGAAATACAAAAAGATACTTGTTATGTTGCAGAAGATTATGAATCCTAAAGTGCTTTAATCAAAGTTTTTGTTATGATGTAATATGATTAGCTAACCTTATTCTAGATTATGGGAAGCTGAGGAGTGGCAGTGAAAGCTATTGGCATCTGCAGTGCTAGTAAAAAGGGGTTCAGATTATTTGTTTCAGACACAGGTATTGATGTTATGGAAGCAATGCTAAATCATTGAAGATCAGATTTATTGAAAAGAAGGAAGATGTTCCAGATTTCATAAAGTCTGATATACTTTGAAAAATTTGGATATTGGTGTTAAATCATCCAAGGGGGTGGAGAAACATGAAGACTTATTTTCAACCATGTATGAAGGAATGTAGAATCATACCTACAAGTATTCCTATATTTCCTTTGTCAGTTTCTCTTTATGTTCCACCTTTTAAAGAAGAAGGAAGAAGGAGAATGTCTAGAGAAAGTTCTTGTTAGGTGTTCCTGTTCGGGAGAAAGTTCCAGAGTTCTATTATAGAGAAGCTTCCCCCGTATGTGTGATGTAAAGATGTCCCCCCATCTAGAAAAACCAGATGATTGAAAGAGAGTTCCCCATTGTCCAAAAAAACTTCCAACATGAATGAGCAAGATCCACTGTGAGACAGTTTGATCAAACACTGAGGCAAAATGAATTCGATAGTCCTTAACTCCAAACGATGTAGTAGCACTAAGGGCTGACAAAGTTGCACAATGGGGGATGAGCATAGCCCGAGGTAACATGTAGTATAGAGAGGGACACAATGAACACAAAGACCACCACCAAATCCATCTACAACTCTACTACTATGAAGGAATCGTGAGAGAATACAACCACCGGAATCCATCCCTCATAGCAGACGATAGAGAGGCCCAAAACATTTACCTAGACCCGATAGTAGAGAAGCCTACTAAGGAGCAACCGTTTAGTTGGCAAGGGTCTTTTGTGGGGAAATAACCACGGGGGGGCAAATCAAATGAGGATCATGGAGCAGTTATGCTCAACTCTACAAAGGTAGGGAACAAGACTCAGCCTGCCCTCGCCAAGAGTCAAGTGGAAATGTGATTGGGAGAGTAGATGATGCACAGCCAGTAGAGTACCTTCAGGCATGTTAGTCGAGAGAGGATGGTGCACGAATAGCAAGATCAAAGTGGAGCTCAATCCTCGACCATGTGCCAGGTGTAGTGCTGGAAAGATTTTCGGAAGAAGTACATGGAGAGCCGAGCATACTGCACATGAGAGCAACCATCAAACATGTAGGACAACATCAAGAGAAATCAAACATGCTTGAGGTTTGTGATGCAAGAATTCGAATGCACACATCTGCATCTTCACGGAGGAGTAGGCAACACCCTTGGTGCCGAGCAGAGATAGGTGTGGGGAGGAGCCAAGCCCCAGCTTCCTTCTGCACCCGAAACACAGGGGGAGACACAAGGTCTCAACCCCACAAGGATGGGGCACAAAAAATTGATGCATCGACCCCCACGTGACCTAAGAAGGAGGAAGAGTGGAGTGACTCTGCCAATATGCACGAGTCGCTAGTTCTTGAATCGAGGAGAGTGGCGCATTAAAAATCCCCACCAACCAATGTTTACTACAACGCTCATGAAGAGAGAAGACAGGGCGGAATAACTCCCCCAACCTACTCCTGCAAGCCCAAATGGAGGGAACCCCCACAAATATGCTTCGAGCCAACATCCATTCAGCCCTAGATTTAAGAGGGATAGAATTTGAGAGCAAAATTTGAATTCCCACCTTCTCCAGATTTGTAGGCATATCAAGATATTGGGGGCATCCAAAGTTTCATGTAATTTTGTATGAAGAGGGACAACACATAAATTCGACATTCTACGGAAAGCTTCACTTTTTTTTGGTGGTTTTCAAGAAAATGAAGAGAAAGAAGGGAGCAGAGAGGGTACCACCCATCCCCCTTTCCAAGGCATACTTAAAAATAGAGGTGACAGAGATGGAGAGTGATGCCATTGAGTGAGTGTGTGGGAGTGTGTTTGTATGTCAGAGAGGATGAGAAAAGGGGGTAAGGGGGTTGTTCAACATTCAAAATTGAACTAAACTACACTACTAAAAACAAAAAATGGGGAGCTAATGGTCCAATGGAAGGGTGAAAGTGCCATGCCAACACACATAACCTAGGTGTATAAGCCGAAAAAATTGCAAATCAATATCTTACCACATGATCTTGAGCACTCCAAGTGATGAAATACCATTCTCCCCGGCAACGGCACCAAATTTGTTGTTGTAGTATGCCCTTGGGAAGCCTAGACCCACACCACCTTGCATGGAAGCAAGAAGGAAGGCTCAAGAATGACTCTCCTTTCATCCACCCCAACCTCCAACATGTTCAAGCCATTGGTCATCAGCCCACAGCTATGCCACATGCTTGAAAACATGGAGAGAAGGGATTCAAGGATCTTACTCACATATATAAAATACAAGAAAGTTGCAACATTCTACTTACGCACATAGGAAATACAAGCATGCACACACACCTCACTCTCTCACACTCTAAAACTAAATATGCATATGTTCAAAGCTTTAAGAGAAAAGAGAGCTCTTTCATTAAAAAGATATACACATGAGAGAGCACGTCGAACCAAAAGCTCCCTTCTTTACAAAAATGAGCCTCTATATATAGGCTAAGCACAATTACCCATGTGCTCCTTTTGACTAGTCAAAAAGGGAGCACATGCTCATATCTTTCTAAATCTTGCAAAATATTTCTTCTAACAACCCACTCCAAGAGAAATAAAGGTGTGGGGATTCTTCTATGTGATATTTCCCATATGTGTGCAAAACATTATTTTATTTAGGAGGCTTCATGACCATAGCCTAAGGGAAATATTAAAAAGGGCTTAGGAGAGTGTTCACATGGGCACATCTCCTAAATACAAGAAAGGGATATTTTTATGAATACTAGAGGGTGCCTTTGTGTAAGATAAATTGTGAGAAACCCTTATAACCCAGCAGGAGCTAACTGATGTCTCCTTAGTACATGAAAGTAATGATTGAATTGCATGTTCCACAATGCAACCTCACAGCTAACCTAAATGTGTTTATTCTATGGATGATATAGATAATCGCCTTTGCTTTCAGAACTATACCCAACAAAAATACATTTCACTACTTTATCATTCAATTTCTTGCATTGTTCTTCATGCACTAATGCATATGCCATACAACCAAAGACATGCACATGAGCAACAAATGGGTCGCAATCATGTCAAGCCTCATATGGAGTGATAGACTTTAATGCTTTAGTGGGAAACCTATTTAGTACACATGCTCCACACATAACATCCTCAATCTAGAAACCATATGGTAAAGCTTGACTCTTGACAATACACCTCAATATCTCCATGGGTGACCTATTCTTCCTTGCAGCAACTCCATTCTGTTGAAGTGTATACGAAATTTTACACTAATGTTTTATCCCACATTAAGCTAGAAATGCATTAAAATGAGAAGACATATATTCCCCCCTTGATCACAAAGGAGGTGCCCATTTTACATGTTGACAGATTTTCAGACAAAACCAAAAACTATTGAACCACATAAACACTTGGGACTTTGCTTTCAATGGATATACCAATTGTTGGGGGATTCTTGGACAAGAAGGGATTTGAGTGTTTGTAGGAGAATAGGGAAAGAAAAGAAGAAAGATACACACTAGAAGCCTCTGCCGATTGATTATAATAAGATAAATACAATGTGAAGCACAATACAATCCAATGCTTCTGTGCAAAATCCCACAGAGTGCTCAATTACAAAATACCAAATACCCAAGGGGCTTGTTGCTGCCGGCCTCCTCTGCACCAAACCTCCACCTTCTCCAAGCCTGCACTTGTGCACACCTTGCACCAAGCTTCCACTAAGGAGGAGGGATGGATACCTTCTGTCGGCACGCGCACACTTCAATGAGACCTTGGGATCCTTGGGGGACTAGCTTAGCACTCCTCTGCACACTTCCTTAGTCACTCTCCATGCACACCTTGCACTTCACTTCTCTGCGTCGCACACTGGTGACTCTTGCACACCTCTCTCTTTCTTCACTTAGACTATGCTTACTCTTGCTTACACTTAGAATGGTCCAAGAATAGTCCTTGCTTTGGTTTGAGTGTTGATTCACCTACACTCCTAACTGCAAGTGTATCTTGGTGCTCACTTTGATGTCCCAAGATTGTCTTCACAAGTGGCAGCCAACGAATCCCTGTTTTGTCATGTAGTGACTTTAGACTAAAAACAAAATTTTAATTGGGGGGCCATACTTTCACTTCTGTGTACGCTGCCGCATCACATACCTTCACATTTTCCTTTTAAGTCTTCACTTTTGTACTTAAGAGAGGGTTCACCTGAGCCTTCCAAAACACTTTAAACAACACTTTTGAACCTTAGGGAAATTAGAGAAATACCTCTGCAACCTGCAACCACTTTCTCCAATTCACCCTTTGTGGACAATACTTGTGCACTACCTGTGCACTTTGACACCTGCACTTCGAACACTTTGACTTTTACTCCTGTTGACTTTGATCTTGACCATGTTGACTTTGACCAATTTGACTGTGACCTTTTGACTTTGACTATGGTTGACTTTGACTATAGTTGACTTTGACCAATATGACTTTTATGGGCTCAATAGTTGCCCACCAACTAATGTACTCTCCGTCCCGGAGAGTGACAGCCAAAACTTCGAGAAGGCAGAGAGGACATTTGATTCCTGTGGGAATATCAGCTCCTCCAGAACATCATTCTTGAAAAAACCACAATGTGGAGAATATGTATGAAGAGCATGTGGAATGAAAACCATAGGAGGGAAAATGGTAGTGAAAATGAGTGACAGGGAAGGGGATATTTTAGAGTAGAGGGAATGAAGGTGAAAAAGGGCAAGGGAAAAGAATATGGAGGTTTTAGGATTGTAGTTGTGGTATGGGATGGCGTGAAAATGGTAGTGGACGGCGGGTGGGAGGGAAAGGGTGAAAATGGTAGTGGACGGTTGGTGGGAGGGGAAGGGGAACTGGAAGGGGGATTGGTACAAGGGTAGGGTGAAAAGGGAAGAGGAAGTGTAAATGGAAAGAAAAAGCATAAATTGTACATGAATAAATCAAACAATGGCAGTGAAATAAAAATACCTACAACTGCAGAAAAACACAATTAAATAACCAGACAAGAGATCGCAGGAAGAACTGATAAGCAAAATCCCATATATATATATATATATATATATATATATATATATATATATATATATATATATATATATATAGCAAAATGAGATACAACGATCGCCTTGAAAAGGCCTGAAATACATGAAAGTGCCATGGAAATGGCTTGAAGTATAGGAAAGAACCTCTAAACTAAGGGTAAAGGAAAAAACAGGAGGTCAAACTAGATGAATGCAACGAGGTATAGCCTCGAAGAGCAAAATGAGGCAGAGCGACCAAAAAGGGATGAGAGGCAATGACATAGGTAGTAGAAACGGCCACTAGGGGGCGGGGTCAGGCTGGTGTCCTGGGGACTAGGGAGAACCCCCCTCATGGGGAGCATCTCTAAGATGGGGAGGCGGATCCGGTGATAATGGGGGGATGATATCTTCCTGCTATGTACAAGTAGCAACCATGCTCCGATAACGGTGCAGGTGGTCGCACTCGCGTCGAACCAGCCGACAAGCAAGGCTGTCGTAGATGCCCAAAGAAGCCCATTGTCGCATCTCCAAAAGAGCCCGATTTGCTGAATCAGCCTCAGCTCAGAATCTGTTCCGCTCCTGCTGAAGTGTCCTCGTAGTGGCCAGAGAAGACTGCCACTGTGCAGCAGCTGAAGCATGTATGCACTCGATCAGAGAGGCATATTGGCGATGTAATGCAGCCGTCGGTGTAACCGAATCGAGTGATAGGCATGCGGCATCTGCTCCATCCAAGGCCACGATGCTCGCATCTCAGAGTAATTCTAGGAAGGGGGGGTCCACTGAAGGTGGTGGAATGTCATGACGTGGAGGACACGGGGCCGCATGCGGTGAGGAAATGGGGCTAGCGACGTGAGGTGGAGATTGATGCGGCGGGGAATGGGATGGAGGGGCGGATGCGGAGTCGACGAAAGGAGGAGGGGAAGGTGGTAAGGATGCGGGAAGAAGTGGTGGTGGGGCTATCTGGTCGATAGGGGGGCTAGCGTGTGCTGTGTCGGGGGAGTAGGTGGCAGTCTGAGGGCGTACCCGACGAGTGGACAGGGTGGATGAAGTAGGGAGGGGGGAAGGCTAGTGGGCGAGGGTGAGGTGATATCGATCGTATGTAGAGGAGGGGGAGCTACGAGAGGGGGGGCAGAGGGGGCTGGAGTAACCTGACCAGGAAAATGAAATAGCCAACCCAAGACGAGGGCTGAATAGACCGAAAAAGACCTAGAGCCTTGGGATAGGGCCTCATGGAAGCGTCGGCATCGTAGCTGGAAAGAAGCAAACATGAGGAAGGCATAGGGGAGGGCCGCCCATGGACAAAGCAATAGAGGGGATCGGTTATACGGATGTCGAAAATTGGTTGGTTGGAAGCCGGGCTACGAAAAAGGAAATGGAAGATGAAAGCCCGCAGGAGCTGCACCATCCTGTGGGAGGATATGGAAGGGCTAAACATGCGACTGCAAAAATTGATAGTCTCTTCTCGAGAGAGACTTGAATAAAGGAAAGGAGGTGGCCGATATGTGGTCAACGAAGAACCAATACCAGCCGCAATGGACTGGGGGGATATAGTACCGGAAGGGAAATGGGGAAACGAAGTGAGGGCCGAATAAATATCCTGACCCTTAGGCGCCGACCACATGATCGAAGCCAGACGATGAATACCCTCCATGAGTAAGTAATCCTCAGTGAAGAGTTCGAATAGGGAGGAATCGGGGAGGGCCAGGTGAAGACGGAGGCGAAGGGAGGAAGATGGAATGGCAAAATCGAAAGTGCACGCCTGCTGGGAGGATGCCGAGCCCGAGTCACTCATAGCAGGCACCGAAAGGGATGGCGGAATGGAAGGACGAACCATGGATGGTGCGGGGAAGCGGAAACCAAGCAAGGGACGTGAAGGGCTATACAAAGATAAGGTGAAGAGTGAGTGGCTAGAAAAGGCTGGGGCAATGAGGTGTGTGGGGGCAATGGGGGGTATGATCGGGGCTGGAAGACTGGTGGGTGGAGCAGAGGGGGTATGAAATACTTGGGAATCTGACTGAGGCGGACCTAGGGCAGAGGGTGGGAGCTCCGAATACTCCTCGATAGCCCTGGAAGAAGCCGACTGGGGTACGGAGGAAGCCATGCTGCTAGCGGATGCGAATGGCACTACAAGCTAACGCTCTGGACAGATTTTGCAGTTTCCAAGTGAGCCATAATTCTTTAATTGTGTTGATGGTAGGCCTTGATCCTTGATATGTTGACCAGTGGCAAGGCCTCTCCTTTTAACGTCTCTAACTCCACAGCACCCCAATGCAGCATTGTTTTAACTAGATAAGGTCCTTCCCAGTGTGGGAGCCATTTTCCTCTCACGTGTGTTTGAAGATGGGGTCTATGGAGAAGAACTAACATGCCTGGCTCTATGTTGTTGTTCCACAGATGTCGATCATGTGCCTCCTTCCTCTTCATCTGAGTCTCTAGCAATTGTTTTGTTGCTAGTAGACGAATCTCCTCTACTTTATGCAGTGCTCCAAGCCTCTGAGAGACACCACAATCTTTCTTTCCCTGCATGAATGCCACTTTAGGTGATCCATGTAAAAATTCAAAGGGCTCAATTGGCAATATGCCATAAACCAGTTGGAATGGAGAATATCCGGTGGCCTCTTTGTAAGCTAACATGTATGCCCATAGGGTACCCTGAAAAGCAATGCCCCAGGAAGTGGGTTGTAACATACATTCCTTCCTTTACATGGAAATTAATACCTTATTAGTTGATTCAGCCTGTCCATTGGCTCTTGGATAGTAAGCACAAGAGGTCCTATGTAGGATTCTATACCAATTGAAAATTTCCTGTAGGACCTTATTCACAAAGTGAGTACCCTGGTCTGTACAAATTTCAAGTGGACATCCAAACTTGCAAATGATGCTACTGTAAATGAAATCCGCAATGGTTTGGGCGGTGCAGTCAGGGGAGGCAATAGCTTCAGCCCATTTCGTCGCATAGTTTGTGGCTATCAATAAATACTTCTCTCTTTTTGGAATTAATCGAGGGTAGATAGGCCCTACAAAATCTAACCCCCACTTTTCAAATGGTTGCCAAGAAGTGGAAATAATCAATGGATTATGCCTCTGCTTGGTGGGCTTAGGTCCACACCTCTGGCAAACATCACATGCTTTTCCCCAGTCATCCGCATCTTTGAATAATGTAGGCCACCATAAACCAGCATCAAAGATCCTCTGACTCATAATATGCCCTGGAAGGTGCCCACCACCTGTTCCTTCATGTGCAGATTGAAGGACTTCCCCACTTCTTCTTCCAAGCACTTCCTAAACTTGTCATCCTTTCCCTGTACATATAATTTATCTTCAATGAAGGTATAAGGTCTGCTCTTGATTAGCAGTCTCTTCCTTTGCATAGCACTAGCCTTCTTTGGATACACTCCAGTTTTAATGAAATTCTTGATATCATAATACCAACCTTGAGCTTGTACAGCGAACAGATTAGCATCTAGAAAATCGTCATTGACTCCACTAGCTTGATCCATTAGATTGATCCTGGATAGGTGATCCGCCATAACATTTTCTTTACATGGTCTATGGACTACAGAAAAATCAAACTCTTGGAACAGAAGTAGCCACCTCCATATTCTCCCTGTTGCTTGTGGCTTGTTCAACAAATACCTGAGTGGCTGATGATCAGTGATGATGACAAACTTCACACCTAGCAAATAATGACGAAATTTTTGAATTGCAAAAACCATTGCTAGAGCTTCCCTCTCTGTTGTGCTATAATTCTTTTCAGCTTTAGTCAAAATTCTACTAGCAGACTGGATAGGCCTGTCAAGTTTGAATTCTTCACTATGTTGAGCCAATACTGCACCCACTGCATATGCACTGGCATCGACATGCACATGAAAAATTTTTTACCAATTTGGGGTGATAAGAATTGGTGCAGCCACCAATTTGGACCTTAATGTCTGATAAGCCTTTTCTTCTTCCTCTTCCCATTTAAAGGGTACTTCTTTACCTGTAAGTCTAGCCAGTGGTTTGGCTATCTCTGCATACATTTTTATAAACCTTCTGTGGTATCTAGTATGCCCCAAGAAACTCTGAATCTCTTTAGGAGATTTAGGTTTAGGCAACTTTAATATAGAAATGATTTTGTTAGGATCTGGGGCCATACCTTTAGCCGACACCACATGTCCAAGGAGAGTTCCTTTTGTCACGAGGAAATGACATTTGTTTGGGTTGAGCTTTAGCTTAGTCTCCCTGCATCTCTTAAAAATATTTTGCAGCTGTCGCAAGTGATGGTCCAAACAATCGAAAGGGGTCTCATTGTGAGAACCTGAAAATGAAGAGAAGTCATCCATGAAAATTCTAAGTGATTCCAGCAATAAGGGACCAAAAATGAGGTTAACAGTTCTGTTAAAGGTGGCTGGAGCATTTCTGAGTCCAAATGGCATTTTTACATACACATATGTTCCCCAAGGTGTGATAAAAGCAGTCTTTTCACGATCCTCTAGGTGTATTGATATTTGATTATAGCCACTAAAGCCATCCATAAAGCTATATAATGCATGTCCAGCCACTTCTTCAATAACCTGCTCTACAAATGGCATTGGGAATCTATCCAGGATGGTCACCTTGTTGAGTGCTCTGAAGTCAACGCAAATTCTTATTTTATTGGTATTCTTCTTTGGCACTATAACCATAGGTGAGAGCCACTCTGAGTGTTCCACAGGAATAATGATTCCTGCATCCTCCATCTTCTGTATTTCTACATAAACAACTTTGGCATATTTTGGATTGAGTCTATAACTCTTCCCTCATATTGTTTTGGCTCCCTCAACTAGAGGGATTCTATGCTCTCCATAATTGGCAGGCACTCCTTCTAAGTCTTTATAATGCCATGCAAAAACATCTGTATAATGGGTCAAGAATGATCTTACCTTTTCAAGGAGCCCTGGGTGGCTCCACGACCAAGTGGCCACCAAAACTGGCCAATTATTGTCTTGAGGGCCTAATTGTATTTCTTTGACAGGGTTTCTTTCTGCCATATTATCTTCCTGCTCGTCTCCAACCTTGTTTTCTTCCACTAGCTTTTCGTGCATTGTTTCATAAGCAGGGGTATTTTGGATCTCAATGCATTCCTCCTTATCCTGCATCCATCCTGCACGGATTTCTTGAATTGGGAAAGAGCATTCTTCACTAGTGTGTTTTACCTTGTCTTTAGCTTTAGTAAGTTCCTTCTCTATTGTTGTTACATCCTCCTCCAAGTTGTATTTGAGGGGTGTCTTCATGCCCCTTCTGTGGTCTGTGATGGGCTCTCCCAATCCATCAACCTGAACTTTCTCCTGAATTTCATCATAACCTTCAGCTTTGCAAGCATTAATAAGAAAAATTCCAAAACAAGAGGAAGAGTTGCCTGCTTGGAGCCAATTTAGAATATCCTCTTCTTCCTCAAAATCTATTTGGGGTTGGTCCTCTGTTTCTGGTTCCATGCAAATGCCAACTGTTTGCATCATGCTGGTGTTCCCTTGATTATATGGGCCCTCTTCTAAATGTATCTGTGTCAGCTCTTGCCCTTTCTTTTGTACCCACATAGTGTCTTTACCCCAATCATGGATGACACTGGCATGCCTCAGCCATGGTCTTCCAATTAAGAGGGGAAATCCTCCTTCAACCTGGGGCAGTCTTAGAACCACAAAATCCAGAATGAATAGATTACCTTGTACTTCAAGTGGAACTTTTGGGACCACTCCCAAGGGTCTTACTTTGCTCTGATCTGCCAAAATAACAGTGAAATTTGTAGGCCTTGAAGGGTGAAGTCCAGTCTTTTCCATTGTATGTTCAAGCATCAAGTTAATGCCAGAACCACCATCCACAATAACTCCTTGAAATTCATGACCTTTGATAGATATTGTCAGCCGAGGAATCTTATAATTTGTAAGGGGTGCTTCCCCTACAATTTTACCTTTATGTATAACAGCAGTCTTTGCCACCAAACTTGTAGTGGAAGCCTCATCAATTATCTGCAAGAGTTCTGACCTGAATTTCCCATCCATCTTTATTAAATCAAAAATACTAACCTCCTTTTTCATGGACTTGAGTAGTTTTGAAGCCTCTGATTCCTTAAGAGCATGGGCTCCAAGTGACTTATCAAACTCCTCATGAGCTCTGTTGAATGCATGCCCAATGGCATCACTCGTACATATGAGATCTCCGTTTTTCCTTGTATCTGCACATGCGGTGGCTTTGTCTTCTTCAGATGTCTCTGTGTCTTTGTTCAGTCCATTAATTCTTGATTCTTGAACTATATCTACTTGAGCCTTTCCCTTGTTTCTTGTCTGCACTTTAAAAGATTCTATTTCTTCTAACTGCACCAGCCTGGTAGATGGTGATGGCTCATTGACTTGATCTAACATTTCTTCTTTGTGCACAGATATCATTTGAATATGGGGCCCGAATGAAGAGGCTTGATTCTTACAACAATTTGTATAGTGGTCTTTGGCCTCTGGGCAGTTTCTGCAAGGAGGGGCATTTTCTGGTAGAGTGCACCTACTTTGATAGTGCCCACATTCTCCACATCTGAAACAAATGATTGGCCTTCTAGGCCCATTTCCAAGGTTATTCCTCTGTCTAGGGTTCTAATTGTTACCTTGATTGGGTGCAACCACCATGACATTTGCTGGTGGTAGGGGTCCTCCTTGTGTCCAATATGTTGTTGCAGGTATTCCCCTTGATTGGCATTCCTAGGCCTCATGACCAGCTTTCCTGCATAATTGGCAAGTCACACTTAACAGAGGACATTCACTTACTATATGACCTTGCTTGCTGCACATGGAACACCAAAGTCCACTCTTGATGCCACCCCCTTTCAGTTCCTACAGCTCCTGTCGCAGTTGGGCCAATTCCTCCTTTTGGAGTTTTAATGCTTCAATCTCCCTTCTCAACTGAGTAACATCATTCTCCTCCTCTTTGTAGGGCTTATTCCTTTTTAAGCCCTCCAGCTCCTTCCTTAGCTGGATTATTGGATCTTCCATTTTTGTAGAATATGGTAGCTAATAAGAAGTTGCTCCATACTGTTGTCTTATCTATTCCAATCGTGTAGCTATGTTGATGAATTCCTCTATGGAGGCTTTAGGTAACACTAATTCCTTGATTTTACGTTGGGTGGCCACTGGAAGTGGCTTAGCTAACCATTTCTTAACAAAAAAATCATGTGGTGGGTCGGATAATTTAGCCATTAGTGCCTTGGCCCTAGTCACAAACTCTGGGAACTTTTCACCTGGACCCAATCTCAAATTCTCTAATTCCTCTATGATGATCTGCGCAGTATTTCCATGCTGAAATTGATTTTTGAATGCATCTTTCATTAGGTCCCAAGTTGTAAAATGGCTCTCAACAAACTGGTTGAACCATTTATCTGCTAATCCTTCTAATGTGGCGGGGAAGAGTATCAAAAAGGCATCCTCCCTACCCATTAAGCCTCTAGTTTTGCATAGTGCCAAAAATCTTCTAATATGCTCGTCTGGATCTTCTTGAGCTAGGCCTTTGAAAGAAGGAAATTTTATATTTAATCTTGATAGTAAGGTTTCCAAGTCTACCTAACCAGCCATGCTCCTTACTGATGAAGTTGATGAAAGTGGACTAGATGATCTTCTAACAGCCTTCCTTCTTGTTTACTTGCAGGTGACCCTCAATGTTTGGGACCGGGTTGCCATCATGGGTTGTTCATAGTCCTCTTAGTATGAGATAATTGATAAGAATATGTACCTCTTAGTTCATTGAAGTAGTATTGTTGACACTTGAATATTGCTTCTCCAACTGCAAATATATCTTCTCCTATGCTCAAATCTCCTTGGAGATCCCACCAGGCGTGCCAAATTTTATTGGGGGATTCTTGGACAAGAAGATATTTGAGTGTTTGTAGGAGAAAAGGGAAAGAAAAGAAGAAAGATACACACTGGAAGCCTCTGCCGATTGATTATAATAAGACAAATATAATGTGAAGCACAATACAATCCAATGCTTCTGTGCAAAATCCCACAGAGTGCTCAATTACAAAATAGCAAATACCCAAGGGGCTTCTTGCTGCCGGCCTCCTCTGCACCAAACCTCCACCTTCTCCAAGCCTGCACTTGTGCACACCTTGCACCAAGCTTCCACTAAGGGGGAGGGATGGATACCTTCTGTGGGCACGTGCACACTTCAATGAGACCTTGGGATCCTTGGGGGACTAGCTTAGCACTCCTCTGCACACTTCCTTAGTCACTCTCCATGCACACCTTGCACTTCACTTCTCTGCGTCGCACACTAGTGACTCTTGCACACCTCTCTCTTTCTTCAATTAGACTATGCTTACTCTTGCTTACACTTAGAATGGTCCAAGAATAGTCCTTGCCTTGGTTTGAGTGTCGATTCACGTACGCTCCTAACTGCAAGTGTATCTTGGTGCTCACTTTGATGTCCCAAGATTGTCTTCACAAGTGGCAGCCAACGAATCCCTGTTTTGTCCTGTAGTGACTTTAGACTAAAATGAACCTTCCAAAACACTTTAAACAACACTTTTGAACCTTAGGGAAATTAGAGAAATACCTCTGCAACCTGCAACCACTTTCTATAATTCACCCTTTGAGGACAATACTTGTGCACTACCTGTGCACTTTGACACCTGCACTTCGAACACTTTGACTTTTACCCCTATTGACTTTGATCTTGACCATGTTGAATTCGACCAGTTTGACTGTGACCTTTTGACTTTGACTATAGTTGACTTTGATTGTGGTTGACTTTGACCAATATGACTTTTATGGGCTCAACACCAATGCATGCCTAGAAAAATCATCAGTGAAAGTCACGAAGTAAAGATAGTGTTGAGATATCAAGCTCAACATGTGATGATCCAGGATGACCCGTACCAGTTTTTCGTTTCTCTGACATGTATAGTGGTCATGCCAATATATGTCAGGGATACTTCATTGAGCTTTATTAGATTTATCTACCGAGAGTGATGGCACATTTGTTTCTTGCCAGCTCACTCATTCGCGGACATTAGGTTTTTCCTTATGTACTGATCTTTATATATTGCACTAGTTGTATTCTTGTTTTTAGGTCATTCTTGTACATTCCTTTTTATGTAATAGAAGAAGAAGAAGATCATTCTTCCTTGCCTCAATCTGTGTGTGTGCTTCTCCTTGAGAGTGACAGTGTGTGAGTGAGCTCTCTTCCTTATCTCCTTCCATGTGACATGGTATCAGAGCCAGCATGGCTGTAGAGAAGGAGATAAGGAAGAGAGCGACGGTGAAGACTATGCGGCAAGGCATGGAGAAAGTGCGATTTCACAAATGGCCTCCGTTTGCTATGAAAATCGGCGTGAAGGTTGAAGACCTCAAAATATTTTCACGAGTTAGCCCTTTAGGGTCACTCATTTTTGTCAGATCAAAGTTTCGGAGCCATCTCGACCTCTGTTTCGAGCCCGCAAGGTGGGGCCCACAGAAAAACCAAGTCAGTTTCAGAAACTGTAACTTGCATTGTGTTCGGCGACACTCATATACTCCAGATCCAGAATTTCAAGCAATTCCGTGTACTGTTGATACAGAAAAACTATGTTTTCTTGAGATCGAATTGTCACGTCATAGTGCAACAGTGTTCAAGTAGAAGTGCTGTTTGTAGTGTTTTGCAGTGTTGTGAATTGCTGCAGAAATGGCAAACGTAGATGGAATGAGTCAGCTTATGAGCAATAAGCTATACAAGAACAACTTCCATGCTTGGAGATTTAGAATGACAAATTTCCTGATGGGAAAAGGCTACTGGAAGTACATCGAAGGAGAGACTGAAAATGCTCCGCAGTTACCAGAAAGGAATCGGACTCCAGACCAGTTAAGAGCATATGAGAAATGGAATCAAGGAGCACAAAAGGTAATGTATTGGCTATCTATTAGCATATAGGATAGCATGATTGGACACATACAAGATGCCAAGACTCCAAAAGAGGCTTGGAACAGTTTGGTCACTTTGTATGAGACTAATACAAAGGCACTTGCTCAACCAAGATATAGATGACCTACCAAGCATGAAGCAAAAGCCACTAGTGGACACACATGTGTCATAGCAACAAGTCTAGCCAGAGTGAGAAAAAGCATGCAAATCTAGCGGTAGTGATCCCCCTTGGGATAAAACAATCCAAGTAGTCGGGTACCACTCAAGTAGCGAAAGATGCACTTAATTGTTTGTCAATGCTTGACGCTTGGGCAATGCATAAACTTGCTCATCTATGAGATAGCAAACTCAATACCTAACCAAGTAATGCATAATTAAATCAAGCATCCAACAACCTGTTGATAGAGAACTGCATCAAATGCATCTCCATCATTATGAAGACTCAATCCTAAACCTCTCTCCATAGGACTAGCAATAGGGTTGCAGTCTTCAAGGCCAAAATGTTGCAATAATGTGTCAATATATTTTGTTTGACACAAAGTTATTCCACATTCAACCTACATAAATTGAATGTCCAAACAATGATGCAAATGCCCCAAATCTGATATCTCAAATGAGGCATTGCTAGCCTTAAAATCAGCAATATGCTTCTCATGAGGACTAGTGAGCAGCATGTCATCAACATACACAACAATGAACAGAAGCACATCATAGCATGCTTAACATATAAGGTGCTCTCAGTTCGACTGTTCTCAAAACCATGTGCGATATACGCATTTATCTTTTCATACCAAGCACGTGGTGCTTGCTTCAAACCATATAATCCCTTTTTCAATCTGTGCACTTGCTTTTCATGCCCTTTCTTCACAAAGCCACAAGGCTTATAAAACATAATTTTCTTCATGCAAGTTGCACACATGACAGCCTAAAGCCAGAAACTATGTGGTAAAGCCTGACTCTTGATCATACACCTCGCCATCTCCATGAGTGATGTTCTTTTGCTCAGCAACTCCATTCGATTGAGTTGTATACGGCATTGTAAAATGATGTTTTATCCCACGTTTGGCCAGAAATGTATTAAAGTCAGAATACATATAGTCCCCCCCAATTAGAATGGAGGGTGCCCGTTTTACATGCTGACAGACTTTTAGCCAAAACCAAGAACTGTTTGAAGCACATAAACACTTCGGACTTTGATTTCAATGGATCTAACCATGCATGCCTGGAAAAATCATCGATAAAAGTCATGAAGTAAAGATAGTTCCCAAAAGAGGCTGTCTGCATAGGACCACAAACATCCTGTGAACAAGCTACAATTTTTTAGTAGCTCGAACTGAGCCATCTTTTGGGAACAAGGAACGCTGCATTTTTCCCAAAAAACAGCCTTCATATACATGTTCACTAGGTGCTTCAAGTTTGGGCAAAGAGGACACCATTTTAGATTTCTATAGGTGCAACGAACTTGCAAAATTCAGATGACCAAAGCATGCATGAGAAAGCTTTGCATCTTACAAAGCCTGAGAATCATGTACTGCACTTGAATCATTCACAGATTTTTCATATTCTATGAGCTTATACAACCATGGCATAAAATGCCAGAAGCAATAATGACATCACCATTTGATAGATCATGAACTCAACATCTGTCATCAATAAATTTCACAACCAAGCCAATCTTGGCTAAAGCTGAAACTGATAATAGATTCTTCTTGATCCCTGGCACAAATAAAACATTTGACAATGTAAAAGAACTACCATCAGCAGTAGTCAAAATGATCTTACCAACTCCCATAATAGGATAAGAGAACTTGTTGGTGCATGTGATAGTATTCCCTACAGGGGTAGGCTCAAGTAAAGTGAAGAAACTATGCTGCGAGGTAATATGCTTCGTTGCCCCACTATCAAAGTACCAAACATCTGAGTCTACTATAGGCATACATTGTTCATGTGAAGATGGGTCAAAACTGCAAACAATAGTAAATGCCCATTCTTCATTTTGCACAAGATTAGCAGATTCTATTTTGGGTGTAGAGGCCTCTACACAACACAGGACGAAGATGTTTTGATCTCCTAATCACCCTGAGTATGCTCACCGAATTTCATGCGATTCTGGATATATGACCAAAGGGTTGGCGGCGATGCCCTAGATGAATCCACGACCTGCTCTGATACCAATTTTCGGAGTTTGAGGTCTAAGGAAGCATGCAAAGAAGAAGAAGCTTGGATCACAACACACCATATTGAACGTATTACCAGTAGAACGTACAAAGATAAGTAACCCATTAGGGCAATAGGCATATACACAAGCTAGGGGAAAAAAACTTCCTAAAGAGGGAAAAAGTGCCCCGGTGGTCTTAGTGTGTTCACACACATCACTACCTAAATATGTCAACAATCAGGTCCATTGATGGTTTTCCAAAGTTTCTTTCAATTGTTTCTTATATACTCAATGGTCATTACCTAGAGGCTAAAAATCTCTCATCATATATAGATAAACTTCAAAAATCTCTCATCATATATATATATATATATATATATATATATATATATATATAAACACAAGTAAATACCTACACACAAGATGAAATCTCAAGTCCCCTTGTTTCTTCCATCAATTAATTCAAAAATTTCAATTAGTTCATCCAATAAAAAATTCCCCATGTAAGACATGTAAGTGTTGCAACCAATGCTTAGTTTCACATTCGTGTAAATATGAACACCAAGAGAAAGAAGAGAACAAAAATTTATTTTGTTCTTCAATGGCATCTTTAGTGAAGAAAAACAATATAGAAGTTTGTTTCTATGCATCCCTTTCTCTATTTTTCTTTATGTAAGTGTGTATATTGCTATCATCACACGAATTTTTTGATAGCTCAAGTCCCTTCTCAACACATGTTTGTCCTTGTTGTGAGCCCTCACTATGTAGAAGTTGTTCATACTGCTCTCCTTCCTCTTAGCTATTCAACTTTTGCAAGTTATTAGTATCTTGACATAAGCATCATTGGTTAGTCATCTTATATACACTATTAAAACATGTATAGAGAAAAATCTGGTCGTGGATAAGCCAACTATCAATGTTGTCAACCATGTTAATTTGTTTTAAGTGGTATGAGATCTATAAAGAGGACCTCCTTGCAGGCCCCTTAACTCGACCCTCACAACCCCATCATGTGGAGGTTATGCATATAGCACCTATACCTTGGACATAGATGGTTGTTTATGTATTGTTTCTTGATGTAGAGTTAAGGAGAAATGCTTTCTTTGTATCAACTCCAATCATCAAGGTTGTCATTCTCCTCACCGGCATGTATCCTTACTTGTTCGGGGTAATATTATGCAATTTGATCACATAATTTCTTCTTCACATTCTTATCCCCTCCATCTCAATATCATCATGGATTATAAGAATTTAAGCATGGGTAAAGCCAACTATCAATGTCAATATGCCTCCACAACAACCAAGAACACCACCCTTGTCACTTTTATTAATTTCTTTTTTGCACTACTCCATGGAGCTTCCATGTCTCTTTTGTTCTAGCCAATCCCTTCAAGAACTACCAAGGTGGAGTGTTAGATGAGCCCTCATTTATCACCACCACCCCTTCTTGATTCAGCTTAGATGATGAATCAACTTAAAATGAATGGGTATGCATTCATTACATGAAGGTGAGTATGACCTAACCATGATCTAATGATAAGTGAATTTTTGTATTTATGTTGTATGTAGAATCTCAGCCATGCATGGTCACAATCTATATCATATCATGAACATTGTCCCATTCGCAGTAGCTAATGCAAATGACCTTTGTAAGTGACTAATTATCCATGTCATGGAAATAGCTTTATTGTCTATATTCCCATGCTTTGACTTGTACATACATGCACACATACACAAATACACACAAATACAAACAAAGACACACATATATGCATACATCTACAGATGTATACATGCACACACATATACATATATAGAGAATATACACATACACACAAATGCAAGCACATATGCATGAGGTTGAAGGAGATTCAATGGATACTTTTCTCACAAACATCAAGGATTTGAAAGAGTATGGATCTTTGTCGATGAAATCTTTTCAAATAGTTCACTTATGCAAACTATTCTTAATGATCTTCCGAATTCTTATCAAAGTTTTTCTTATAATTTTTATCTGATGATGAAAGGTAATCCAAATGCCTTAACTTTTGAGGATCTATCCTTATCAATCTAGAAAAAACATGTCAATTATGCATGTTGCAGATCAAGCTTTTTTGGTTAGTCAGAAAGACAAAGGTAAACGCAGCTCATCTACTAGTAAGAAAAAATGTGTTGATGTTGTACACCCAAAGAAGGAAGATAAAGATGACAATGAAAGGGAAAAACAAAAATAGTTCTACAATATTGTAAGGCAAATGATCATGTCACTAAAAGTTATCTTATTTTGGTTCCAAAAGAGGTAAAGAAGAAAAAGGTTGGAATGGTTTTTGTAAAGGCCTCTACATCTAAAAGTGAGTTTGCTAACTTTGTTTAGAATGAAGAATGGGCACTTACCAATCATTGGCGCTATGACCCATCATCTCATGAGTAGTGTATGTCTATAGTAGACTATGATGTTTGGTACTTTTATAGTGCAACTAAATGTATTACCTCGTAGAAAAGTTTCTCCACTTCTCCACCACTCAAGTTTGGCCTTATAGGCAATATTGTCACATGTGCAAACAACTCCTCTTATCTTGTGATAGGAGTTGGGAAGATCATTCTTACTACTATTAATGGTAGTAGACACATTAGCATATGCTTTATATGTACCACAAATCAAGAAAAAATTGTTATTAGCTTCAACACTATGTAAAATTGGTTCGATGGGTAAATTTGTTAATGTCATGTGTACAATTAATAATCTCTCAAATAGTGATAATATCATCTTTTTTATCCTAGGATTTATAAGCCTATAGATTATAAAAATTTTGAGAATGATCCAATATGTGCAATTCATGATTCTCAAATTATTTCAAATGCAAAACTTTGGCATTCATGCTTCAATCATCTAGATTTTGCTAGTTTACTTCAAATGCAGAAATAAAAAATGGTGTCCTATCCTCTTTTCCGAGACTTAAAGCAACTTCTAAGCATATCTTGAGGTTTATATTTGGGTTAAAATACAACATTTCTCCTTCTCCAAAGATTTTTTAGTTATAAATTCACATACATTGAAACGTGATCACAATGATATTTGTGGTCCTATGAAGACACTTTTATTTGGAACTTACCTATACTTCTTGATTTTCATTGATGAATTTTCTAAGCATGCATGGGTTTCTCCACTGAAAGTGAAGTCCAAAGTGTTTATAAGCTTCAAACAATTCCTACATATGGTTGAAAATAGACCAGTAGATAAAATGGGCACCTCTATTCGAATCAGAGATGGAAGTATATGCCTTCTAAGTTTAATGCATTCCCGGTTGAGCATGGGATAAAATATATATGCACAATGCCATATATACCTCAAAAAAGTGGAGCCCTTGGGAGAAAAAATGGGTATGTCATGGAAATGGCAAGATGTATGATCAGAAGTCAAGCTTCACCACATAGCTTCTGACTTGGGGTTATTGTGTGTGCAACATATATATTTTATAGGTGTCCCACCAAAGCATTGTAGTCTATCACTTCATATGACGATTGGCATGGTTGCAAGTCATTTTTGGCTCATCTACATGTTTTTTGTTTCTTAGCATACACAATAGTGCCTAAATAACAATGCCAAAAATTGGATGATAAGCTTGTCAAATGTAATTTTCCTTGGGTACAATTCTAAAAGCAAAGGCAATCATCTATATCATCCATAGAGAAATGTGTTTCGGATAGTCATTATGTTTTTTTTATGGAATATGCAATTCAACCCTTACTTTCATGTACCATGGAGACATTAGTCAACTAAAAGGCTCTGTATGACACTTTTTGTCTTGTTTTATAGGTGGGCAATCAAATGCTACTCTTAATGAGGCAATATTTTTCAACCTTTGGAGGTTTCAAATGATGATACATATCATTCTATTTCTGATACAAATCTACATGATGCATGCATTGATAAGAGAGCTGAAATTCAAGAGGCAAAAACTATGCCTAATTGGCTAATGTAGACATTGAGAGATAGCAAGTAACATGTACATTTGTCATAACGTAGTCATTCAAGCTCTCACAATGCTTCTCTATCTCTAGACTCTATAATGAGACTGAGCATGTTTCTTTAGTTGAAGCATAGAAATCAAAAAATTGGATCACTACTATGCAATCAAAATTTGATGCCATTATGAAGAACCATACTTTATCTTTATGTGCGTTGCCTACTAGAAAAAAGGTCAATAGCACTATGGATATAGAAGTTGAAACATAAGATTGATGGAACACTTGATAAGTATAAGGCTAAGCTTGTCCCCAAAGGTCATGCTCAAGAGAAAGGCATTAATTTTGACGAGATCTTTGCTCGCATGTGTCAAATGATAATCATTTGCAGCATCTCTGCAATTGGAGTTCATCACGGTTGGAATTTACATCGATCGAATATTAAAACTACATTTTCGAATGCTAATTTACATGAAAAAGTGTATGTATTTCAGTCCTATGATTTCGTGCACAAAGCGCATGACAACAAAGTATGCATATTGAACAAGGCATCATATGGATCAGCAAGCACCACCTGCTTGGTATACATGCCTGCTTGCTAGCACATGTACTTGAGAATGGTCCAACAAAGAGAACCTTATATGTTAAGCATGCACATGATCTATTTCCCATCATTGTTATCTATGTTGATGATATAATGTTCATTGATCCTAATGAGAAGTATATTGCTGAATTCAAAGCTGATTTTCATGCCTCTTTTGAGATGTCAAGTTTGGGGCTCTTACATCATTACTTGGGCAATTGGTTTATGCAAGTTGATGGGGTAATAATATTGCATCAAACGATATACAATTGCATTTATTGAAATGTTTTGGCCTTGAAGAGTGCGAACCTATTGCCAATCCCATGTAGACATCTTTATGGTGTAGTCTTCATAATGTTGGGGATGCATTTGATGTTGTTCGCTATTAGCAAACTCTTGGATGCTTGATTTACTTATGCATAACCTAGCTTGATATTAAGTTTGTTGTCTCTCAGATGAGTAGGTTTATGCATAGCCCAAGTTTCAACCATTGTCACATGGTTAAGGACATCTTTTGCTACTATAGTGATACTTGGCTACTTGGTTTCTTCTATCCCAAAGAAGGATCCTCACCACTATATTTACATGCTTTTCTTAACTCATATTGGATTGGTTAATATGACATTTGTGTGTTCACAAGTAGTCTTCACTTCATGCTTGGTAGCTCATGCATATCTTGATTGAGCAAGAAGCACATTATGTTGACCACTTCTACTAGAGAGGTTGCGTACAAGAAATCTCTCATAACTACTGTTGATTGTGTGGCTCAAAGACCTTATGGCTGATTTGGGTGTTGATCAATCTTTCGCCACAAGCATTTGTTATTGAGAGTCCAAGCACACTGGAAGTTGCAAGGGACCTATAGTCCATGCTCACACAAAGCACATTGAGATGCACTATCATTTTGTTGAGCAGAAACCCTCTCCTAAAGAGATTCATTTGGCTTATGTGCCCCCACAAGATAAGGTTGCACACCTTTTCACAAGAGCTACCTAGAGAGAAGTTTGAAGCTTTGCACAAAGATTTGAGGTTACTTTCTTTTGTGGATTGATTTCATTCGACATAACTTGGCACTTCCTTATACATGAGTATCAACTAATTCACCACAACACTCCAAGGGCAGATTTGTTGATACATTTCAATAGTGGTGTGTGAGAACACACTTATTGTGGCACTTGTTTCCCCTCTTTAGGAGGCTTTTTTCGCAACTTGTATATATAACTATAACCCTGATGGGTTACTTATCTTTGTATATTCACTCAGCAAACACTGAAGTGTTGTGCTACAAGCTTCTTCTTCCTCATGTTGTTTGCATGCTTCTATAGTTCTCAATCTTCAACACTAGCTAGTCTTCAAGAATGGTAGGATGCGAACTTCATAAGCAATAAGAACAAGCTATCAATGCCAAATGATCAAATTTCCTACATAACGACAAGCCATAGATCATGGTCGCCTACAGATTTGCTCACGAGGAACTTGAAAACAGCTTCCCCAATAATCAAGTATTATTGCAGCCACTTCATCATGAAAAAAACAACAAGAATGAGAGAGGCATCCCAAGTTCTCACGATGAAAACATTCTCCAACAAGGTATCATTTGGCTTGCATCCATGACGGAAGGTGCACAGCAGATTCACACAACCCAGCGAAAAAAAGAGTTAGAGATGAGGTGGTACAGACAAGAGGTCGTTACAATGTACAGGTAGATGGACATATATGTACATATTACGTACAAACATAGTACATGCATACAATACACAGTATGCATCCATCCATCTGTATGATACATGCATAAAGTACTGAATAACCTACAAAACAAAACAATACCATACATAAATGCATATAAGCTTCTCAGTTATTTGAGAGAGAGCATATGAAAATAGTATGCCTAAACAGCTCCTTCACCATGATCTGCAAAGAAGCAAACATTATACCAATGGCAAAAAGCTTCATCCATTAAACATGTAAAGAATGTGTACAACATTCATCAAAGAAAAACATGGCATTTCACATTTCCATGTACTGCTTGTGAAGCTTCCCAGTATGCCCATGCAGGGAATAGAATACACATAACATTTGAGGTCTACTTGTGCCGCCTATGCTTTTTCTTCTTCCTTTTATCTCGAACCTTCTCACCAGTCTTCTTTGCTTTCGCCCTGGACCATAGAGTGCTATTGACGCCATTCTTTTCCAGCTTCCTCCTCTTTGGCTGCAAAACAAAACAGAAATTGATATCATAACCAAACCGTAGTGCATTAGGTTTCTTTTTCCTTGCGCGCGGGGGGGGGGGGGGGGGGGGGGGGGGGGGGGGGGGGTATATAGTGTGTGTATTTCTTTTCTTTTTTTTATGGGGCTTTCTCTCTGGAGGTTTTTTCAGGGTTAGGGGGCCTTACATTGACTGAAAAAGACCTCAACGGATCTTCAGCTCTCGGTTTCCTCTTCCTTCTAAACCCTGAAGGCTGCCCCATCGCAGCTCTCGAAAGCTTCAGTGCTTTACTTGCAGCTTCAGTGTTTGGATCACGCATGTACTCTGGGACACACTTCAGATGTGGCAGTGGTTGTCTCTTGCTAAGCACTTTGTCATGCTTCAAAAGCTCTAATGACAAAAAATCTCTCTCTCTCTCTCTCTCTCTCTCTCTCTCTCTCTCTCTCTCTCTCTCTCTCTCTCTCTCTCTCTCTCTCTCTCTCTCTCTCTCTCTCTCTCTCTCTCTCTCTCTCTCTCTCTCTCTCTCTCTCTCTCTCTCTCTCTCTCTCTCTCTCTCTCTCTCTCACTATCCACTCCTTTTATACCCGTTTGCAGTACTCACACTTTATTTTCGTTTTGGGATCAGAGTGGATTGGATCATACTGATGTATATGTTTTGTTTGGTAGGCCGATTTTGGCCTCTAATAGACGTTAAAAAGTCTTTCTTCTCTCTCTCTCTCTCTCTCTCTCTCTCTCTCTCTCTCTCTCTCTCTCTCTCTCTCTCTCTCTCTCTCTCTCTCTCTCTCTCTCTCTCTCTCTCTCTCTCTCTCTCTCTTACTATCCACTCCTTTTATACCCGTTTGCAGTACTCACACTTTATTTTCGTTTTGGGATCAGAGTGGATTGGATCATACTGATGTATATGTTTTGTCTGGTAGGCCGATTTTGGCCTCTAATAGACGTTAAAAAGTCTTTCTTCTCTCTCTCTCTCTCTCTCTCTCTCTCTCTCTCTCTCTCTCTCTCTCTCTCTCTCTCTCTCTCTCTCTCTCTCTCTCTCTCTCTCTCTCTCTCTCTCTCTCTCTCTCTCTCTCTCTCTCTCTCTCTCTCTCTCTCCCCCCCCCCCCCCCCAGCAAACCTTCAGTACCACATGATATCGTCATGGCAGAGCTTGCTGCACCACCGATGCTAGTAGAGGCAGTCTTTCAGACAATATGCCTATTACACAGGATCCGGAGAATGGATTCTCATGATAGATCCTTTTCGCGTGGGATGGTAATTGTTGAAGTCTTGAATCCAACTTGTTTCTTCTTCTTAGGACATTTCAATACCATGTGGTCATCGTCTCCACAATAAAAGCATAATCCATTATCCTTTCGATGTTTTCTTTCCTTTGGTGTAAGTCTCCTCACCTGATGATATCCAATTGCATGGGTTCTAGTTGAGTTTCTTCCAACATATGTTGTTGTGGAACAAAGATAAACTTGTATTCTCGATCTCTAATAGAAGTTTTCTTCTCTTGCTTTCTCTTGAATAACGTATTATCACATTCAATTGCTTGATTCATGAATTCGTTTAAAGTGTTTACCATGGGCATGATTAGCATGAGGTCCTTTACATCATCAGGTAAGCCCATCAAAATTAGTTGATAAAATAATCCTCATGCCATGTGAGATCACAATTGATATGTTTGAATTATGATGCACATGTAGACGCAAGCCTATTTCCTTGATATAGCTTCCTTAGCTTTGTTTTGGCAACACGTGATCAACTGGTATCTCCAAAAAAAAAATATGAACTCTCAAACAAAGGCCTTGAAATCATACAAAATATCCATATCCTTCCGAAGGATATAGGTGCAAACCATGAAAGAACAAGGCCACATAGTAGAGTTCCTATGAGTCCTCCTTGAGAAGCATCATCTAGATACCTGTCTGGTTGCACTTTTATGAATAGTTTCATTGGTTGCAAAAATCCTCAAAATTATGATCTTGGCCTACCAAATTTCTCAAGCATGCTCACTTTTGGACTTTTCTTCATATTGGTTGTGCCATGGGCGCACTTGAAGAAGATTAATTTACAATGATCTGCAGCTCTTGGATTTGCCTTTGAAGTTCTGTGATTACATCTTGAATATTTTGTTATTGAATCCTTTCTTAGTTTTCTCGTATCTCCTAGACTTGTTGAATAACTTTAAGTGAAGAAAAAAAAAATCACGAATAATCTCAATGGTGCTTGGTGTTGGAAATCAATGTCACATCAGTCCAAAATCCTTTTAGGGCAGAAACCCTAATTTTGGTACTTAGTAATTTTTGGCACAAAATTTGGGTGAAATTTTTATGAGCCTATCTTGTAGAGCTTGATGAGAGCTTTCTACTAGTATATGACATGTAGTCATCAGAGATCAGATTTGAGAGCAAACCCTAACCCTAATTTTCTGCTGATTTAGGGTTTTTACCTCATTTGATAGCTCTCACCTTGCACGTCATAAAAATGTCATCAAATCTTTCATCAGGTGGTCAAACGGACTAAAAAGCTGGTCAAAAGATGTTTTAAGCAATAGCTAAAAAGCAACATTAAATTAAAGCCAATTTTAACGATCGCCTTTAAAAAAAAACGATCCAAGCTTTTTCACATGTGATCCAGTTTTAGAGAAGATTTTTTCGCAAAACTTATGGACGGCTATAAAAGGTCTTATGGTCACTTTGTGTGATATCCAATGCCAACTCTTGGTGGAGTTTAGGGTTGTTGAGTTGATGCACTCATGGAGCAGCCATGGTGCACATATGGACAACTATGTAGGAGCTATTGAAGCTCATGAAGAGAAGCCATGAAGTTCTTCTTGGAGAAGAGTGTTCTCACACTCTTACTTATGGAGAAGACTTACCTATCAGCAGCTTGGTGGTTTGGATCAGCCATCTACATGATGTATTTGAAGATTGTCTTCTACATGAAGATTATAGAGTACTTCAAAGACATTGGATGGAGCTTAACATAAGATTGCATCTTATGTTAATTATCCAAGTACATATTCTCTTTATGCACACAGGTACTACTTGGAGCTTATGGAGGCAGTGGCATCCATATCTGGAGGAGTCCTATTCAGCATACATAAAGGAGAATCAGTACATGCATATGCTACATGCATCAGATGCGGTGTTAGAGAAGGTGTTTCCACATGAGTGTGAGGATTTTTGTAAGCAACATATTAGCATTCTATGCTAATTCTGTAAGTATGTGATCTATCACACACACATCTGATTTAGAGTCTTCCATAGCCTAAAATCAGATTAGGGTTTGCTGAATATCAGTTTCATACTGAACTTTCCTCTTTTTGTCACTCATATTCACTCCTCTACAACCTATCAGGTCATACATCTCATACATATTCAGATTTCTGTCACTACATCTGAATATTCTTGCAAGTTCTGTACATACACTCTTCCATCTATTTCTGTTCACATAGAGTGGTTGAGATTTCGACTCCCACATTGTAAATTGACATTTGTATATATATGATAGTGGGAGTAAGCAATGGCTTAAGTAACACTTTGAACATGTTGTCTAATCTCTCTCTATCTTTGTCTCATCATTGTATGATTAAGTGTTGTATGTTCATGTTTGTCAATTTTGGAAGATGTTGGAATCTGTGTTGTAGATCTTGGAATCTGTGGGACCTGTCGAATTTAGTTATGGGCTTACCTAATTTCCAACACTTGGTCTTGATGAATGGAGTCTTGCCAAAATGTCATGGGAGCACTAGATTATGCCCTCTTACTAGACTAGACAAGATTTCGAAATCATACTTTAGATTACAAGATCACCCACGTAAGGGAAATGATACAAGAATATGTAACTGATACAAGAAGACCCACAACCTAGGACTAATAGGTATGGATAAGTGGACTAGACGGAATACAAGAGATCCCACAACCAAAGACCATAGGAATGAAACACGATACCTGAATTACAAGAACTCCCTTCAGGGAGATGAACTAGATACAAGAAATAAATTGATAAGATCTCGCACTACAAGATTACAAGAGGATAAGACTAGATGTCTAAGAACTAGACTAATCAAAACTAGAACACAGAACAAGACAAGAGCTTGAACTAAAAGTTTGAAAGTACTTACTTGGTAATCACGACTCCTTGACCTCTCAAGACTGGTATTGGCAAGACTGAGGATGTAAATGGCAAGCCCTCCTTATGTAGGGATTCAAAAGCGGTTTCAAATTGATGATTTCATCAATGATGACAACAATCAAAAACAAGACCTTTGGATATCAAAATCAAGCACATACGCAATCAATCTTGGGGTTAAATGATCTTGGTCGAATGATTCCTCCCAATGTTGATCTTTTACGTGCTTGGAAGCGTAGGAATGCAAATGCACTTTGTACTCTAGTTACAAGTACTTCTGATAGTGTTCTAACTCTTATTCAACACTCCAAAAAAGCGTGTGAGGCTTGGAACATAGTGAGAAATCAATATGAAACTCAGAATCAGACACAGATTCAAAACTTGGAGAATCAACTAGAAGTAGAGGTTTGCTAATGGGGAGATCGTTGTAGTGTTTATCACTCGCATAAAGACACTCGCATAAGAATCTACGGATCAAATGGAAGGAGAAGGTGTATCAAAGTCAAGTGAGAAGCTAACTCGGCGTTGTCTCCGAATTGGTCCACAGAAGTTTGATGGTCCGATAATTGCCCTTAATACTAAGATCAGACCACAACCACTAAACTTTGAAGAATTCAGTGCCTTACTCATGGACGAGTTGCAACTCAAGGCAAGGAATGGCAGCGATAAAGGAGAAGCTTCATTCATGGTAAATGCCAAAGGTACCAAAACTGATTCTTCGAAAGATGGGGACAAAAAGAAGAAGGACAAGAAGAAGTTCAAGGGAGAGGGTTTCCACTACAAGAAGAAAGGCCACAAAATCCAAGACTGTCGCATTAAGAAGGCAGAGGAGAAGAGTCTCTCTTCGAAAAGTGGCAAGTGCAAGGAGGTTGCTAACACTAGAGAAACTCAGCTTCAGTTGTTTGTTACGGTGGAGGAAATGTGTTCCTGAGCTGAAGATTCAGCCCCGGATGACTCATGGGTATTGAACCATAGTGCCTCTCGTCACATGACAAGCACAAAAGACCTTTACAGTTCCCTAGAGCCTCTAGAGGAACCCATCATGGTAAAGGTGGGTAACAATGCAAGATGTCCTGCTAAGGCCAAAGGTACGGTGTCTTTCATTAACCGTAACGGGGACATTAGAAAGCTTTCGGATGTGTTGTATGCTCCACAAATCAAACAAAATTTAATTTCGGTAGCTTCTACAATTGATCAAGGTCATCAGGTGTTTTTCAACAAGATAGGAACTGAGATTATGGACCAAAACAACAATGTTGTCGAGACCGGAATAAGTAGGAACAACCTGTACGAGTTGTCTACTCTTACAGCCACAATAAGGTGGGCACAAGTAAGCTTTGGCACGAGAGATTTGGCCACATAGGGTATGCACCGAAAAGGTATGGTTGCTCACCTCCCTTCGGTTGCAGATATGAAAGAACCATGTGAAGCTTGCATGATGGGCACGCAACAAAGGAAGTTTCCACAAGTAAGCAAGAATAGAGTAAGCGATCCTCTTGAGTTGGTGCATGCAGACTTGTGCGGAAAAATGCCTACACAAGCCTTGGGAGGATCTTCGTCTTTCATGTTACTCGTCCATGACTACAACAAGAAGATGTGGGTGTACTTTCTTCGTGATAAGGCTCAAGCTTTTGGTAAGTTTAAAGAATGGCTTCAACTTGTTGAAACTGAAACAGGGAAAAGATGAAGAAGTTCCGGATGGATGGTGGGCGCGTTCATGTCAACAGAATTTGATGATTTCTGTAAGGGCAAAGGAATCAAGCATGAAATCACAACGGTGCATAGCCATCAATACAACGGTCTTGCTGAACACTGGAATTGAACCATCATGGAAATGGCAAAGTGCATGTTGAAGGGAAAAGGACTACCTAATCATTTTTTGGCAAAGGCCGTAAACATGGTTGTTTACATCCTGAACCGTAGCTACACTAAGGCACTTGATGGAAAGACTCCACAAGAAGCCTACACTGGTTCTGTTTCCCATTTCAAAGTGTTTGGAAGTGAGTATTATGTACACATTCCGGACAAAGAGAGAAACAAGCTTCAACCAAAAAGCACCAAATGTATCTTCTTAGGGTAGAGTGAAGAGAAGCAAGCTTACAAGCTTTATAACCCGGAGGCAAAGAAGATCATAGCGAGTCACGATGTGTTCAAGGAGGAGCCACATGCGGTGGAAGAAGAAAAGAAAGCTTCCACTTTATCAACATACGAAGAAGTAATCCACTATGAACCTGACCCACGAGCTAGCCCTTCTACAGAAGAGAAGGAAGCATCATCCTCACATGATGAGACTGAAAGTCACCAACTTGTTGTCACTCAAGTGGAAAAGCCATTGCCACAGTGGGTGAGGCACCTCTATGATTCAGATTGAACAGATTGCGGATGGTCCAAAGAAGAGCAGAGACCCATATTGTAAACTCAGCATTGATGGCCGAGATTATTGACAAACAAGCAAAGGCACCGACAAGTGTGGAAGAAGCACTCCAAAATCCGGACCGGAGAAATATTATGCAAACACAATACAACAATATCATGAAGAATGGAACTTGGGAGCTAGTGGAGCGACCTCCAAAGAGGAAGGTCATCAGCACCAAGTGGATATGGAAGTTAAAATACAAGGCTAATGGTACTTCGGAAAAGTACAAAGCTATACTTGTTGCACAAGGCTATTCCCAAGTCCAAGGCATTGACTTCGGTGAATCGTTTGCCCCGACAACAAGGATGACTACTATTCGACTAGTACTAGTTGTGGCTGCACATAAACGATGGGCAATATACCACATGGATGTCAAATCAGCGTTCCTAAATGGAGACCTCAAGGAGGAGATATATGTGTCTCAGTCACCAGGTTTTAGGCTTCCCATTCAGGGAACAAAGTACGCAAGCTGAAAAAGGCATTGTATGGGCTGAAACAAGCCGTGAGAGCTTGGTACCAACGAATAGATAGGTATCTTTTGGATATAGGATTCAAAAGATGTGCTTCTGAAGCTAATTAGTATGTTCTAAAGACAAGAGGGAAGACAATTGTGCTTGTACTCTATGTAGACGACCTTGTAATCACCGAAAATGATGATGCACTTCTCAAACAAACGAAAGATGCCTTTGAGTTTAGAATTTGAAATGATGGATTTGGGATTAATGCATTATTGCTTACGTCTTGAAGTCCGGCGGGAACCAAGGAAGATCTTTATCTCGCAACAGAAGTATGTGAGGCAGGTGTTGAAGGCATTTGACATGGAGGATTGCAAAGAAATCTCTACACCGATGGAAATCAACACAAAATTATTTATTGAAGATACTTCACCTCTAGAGATATTGGAGGATACAATATATTAGTCGGAAGTCTCATTTACTTGTGTAATAGCAAACCAGATATCTCTTATGTTGTTGGCGAAGTAAGCAGGTTCTCTAAGAAGCCATATCTAACTCATTGGAAGGCATGCAGGCAGATACTCAAGTACGTCAAAGGAACCATTGAGTATGGTATTCTTTACAGTGAAGGATCATCTTTGAGTGGATATTGTGACTCAAATTGGGAAGGGTATATTAATTCCAAAAAATCAGTTTTTGGATACTGCTTCTCTTTAGGTTCAAGGATCGTTTCTTGGATCAGTAAGTAGCAACCCACCGTAGCACTATCTTCTATCGAAGCTGAGTACAAAGCGGCATGTTTTGCTGCATGTGAAGCAATATGGTTGACAAGGGTCCTATGGCATAAGGCTCTAGGGAGAGAGCAACTGCATTGACATCTTCCAAAGCTTGGCATTGGACCAAGAAGGTAGTTCACCGTAGGTGGACATTGAGGAGGGGGTGTTAGATATACTCAATACTCTGCCCACACGTGACCGCAAATGATCCATGGGACTCTACGTTGTACGGCCCCCATTATGAGGAGAAGCCATTATGAGAGTCAGGACATTTGTGATGAGGTCTACATGAGACAAGCAAAAGTTCTAGATTATCTATGTGAGTCTAGTCAGAAGACTAGCTAGGGCTAATACTTTAGTCACACCGTAATTCCAGGAGGTAGGACAGTTCGGTAGTCAACCATTCCGGAATTACGGTGATGTGTTTGGAGTCCACGAGGAAGTCCGGAGGTATGACAGTTCGGTAGTCAACATGTCCGAAATTACGGTGGCCAGTTCGGTAGTCAAACTGTCTGGAATTGCGGCGACCAGTTTGGTAATTACCCTATCTGGAAGTTCGATGACCAGTTCGATAGTTCGGTTTTGTTGATATATTTTGGTAGTGATGTGTGTGAACACACTAGGACCGCCGGGGCACTTTTTTCCCTCTTTAGGAGGTTTTTTTCCCAGGCTTGAATATATGCTTATTGCCCTAATGGGCTACTTATCTTTGTACATTCTCTAGTAATACATTCAGTATTGTGTGTTTGTGCTCCAAGCTTCTTTTTCTTCCTTGTGCTGTCCGCGTGCTCCTGCAGACGTCTAACTCCAACAATTGGTATCAGAGCAGGTCGTCGCTTCATCTAGAGCGCCGTCGACACTCCTCTGTTTGCAGTCTCAGAATAGCACGAATTTTGGTGAGAATACTCAACGTGTTTCCGAGATCAAAACAGCTTTGCTGTGTGGTGCCGAAATCGCGATCTGAGCTCGTTTCGGCCTCCGAACGCACTATCACAGCGCTTGTGCAGGCTATTTCGTCTTTTTGTGCCAAAGGTATATACCAGTTTCTGTTCGCCAGTATAAGAGTCTCGAAGTCTACTACAGGTCTAGCAGAACTCGTCTGGGCAGTTCTGTTCAACTTTTTGAGATACAGTCAATTTTCTGCATCAAGGTATTTTAGTCACCAGCCATGGCTGAAAGCAGTGATGTATTCCGTATGTTGGTTGTTGAGGATAAGTTGGATGGTACCAACTTACCCATTATGGGCTTATATGATGCGACAGGTTTTGGTTGCAAAAGGATTGTGGAACATTGTGCAGGGTGTTGAAAGACGTCCTGTTACACCTGTAACGACAGGTACTACAAATACAGGTGTTGGAGCTGATGAAGATGGTGTCAAAGATGATATTCCGCAGATTCCTGTTCGTGCTGCTGTTTCTGTTGCACCTACTGCAGAGCAAATTCATTGGGATGGCAGAGATGCCCAGGCACATGCATTGATAGCTTTGTCTATCAAACATGCCATTATTCCTCATATTCGCTCTTGCAGAACAGCTAGGGATGCTTGGGATACACTTACCACATTATACCAAGCTAGGAATGAGGCTAGTGTTGCTTACCTCCGAAAACAGTTGGAGAGTGAGCACATGAATGAAGGTGATTCTATGGACAGTTTCCTAACAAAGATCAAAGATTTGAAGGAACAATTGATTTTTGCTGACGAGGTTATACCAGATAGCTCACTTGTGCAGACCATTCTGAAAGGTCTTCCTGATTCATATCAAAGTTTTGCTTCTACTCTTCGGTTGATGATGAAAGGCAATCCAAATGCCTTATCATTTGAGGAGTTAGTCTCTCTTCCGTTGCAGAAAGATCAGTCCAGGCAGAACAGGTTCATTATGCGTGTTGCAGATCAAGCTTTCCTGGCTAGTCAGAAGGGCAAAGGAAAATGGAGCTCTTCTACTAGTAAGCAGAAATCTGCAAATGCTGCACATTCGAAGAACCAGGATAAAGATGAGAAGAAATCAAAAAAGCAGAAATTGTTTTGCAAGTACTGTAAAGGAAACGATCATATCATAAAAAACTGTCCAAAACTGGCTGCAAAAGAGGCAAATAAAAAGGAGGCTGGAATGGTTGTTGCAGAAGCCTCTACACCAAAAACAGAGTCTGCTAATCTTGTGCAAGAAGAAGAATGGGCGTTTACTACTGTTTGCAATTTTGATCCATCTTCTCATGATCAGTGCATGTCTGCAGTGGACTCAGATGTTTGGTACTTTGACAGTGGGGCGACCAAACATATTACCTCGCAGCGCAGTTTCTTCTCTTCACTCGAGCCTGCCCCTACAGGGAATACTGTCACATGCGCAAACTCCTCTTATCCTGTTATGCGAGTTGGTAAGATCATTCTGACTACTGCTGATGGTAGTTCTTTCACCTTGTCAGATGCCTTATTTGTGCCAGGGATCAAGAAGAATCTGTTATCAATTTCTGCATTAACCAAGATTGGCTTGGTTGTGAAATTTGTTGATGACAATTGTACGATTCATGATCTATCAAATGGCGATGTGATTATTGCTTCTGGCATTTTATGTCGTGGGCTGTATAAACTCATAGACTATGAAAGATCTGTGAATGATTCGGCATGTGCAGTTCATGATTCTCAGGCTATGTCAGATGCAAAGCTTTGGCATGAACGCTTTGGTCATCTGAATTTTGCTAGTTTGCTACGCCTGTAGAAATTTGATATGGTGTCTTCTTTGCCCAAGCTTGAGGCACCTGGAAAACATGTATGTGAAGGCTGTATTTTGGGCAAAATGCAGCGTTCCTCCTTTCCAAAAGATGGTTCAGTTCGGGCTACGCAGAAATTGAAGCTTGTACATAGTGATGTCTGTGGTCCTATGCAGACACCCTCTTTTGGGAATTACCTTTACTTCGTATCTTTCATTGATGATTTTTTCAGGCATGCATGGGTATATCCACTCAAAGCAAAGTCCGAAGTGTTTGTGCTTTAAAAAGTTTTTGGTTTTGGCTGAAAATCTGTCAACATGTAAAATGGGCACCCTCCGTTCTGATCGAGGGGGGGAATATATGTCTTTTGATTTTAATGCATTTCTGGCTGAACGTGGGATAAAACACCAGTGTACAATGCCGTATACACCTCAACAGAATGGAGTTGCTGAACGAAAGAACAGGTCACTCATGGAGATGGCGAGGTGCATGGTCAAGAGTCAGGCTTTACCACAGTTTCTAGCTTGAGGCTGTCATGTGTGCAGCATATGTACTCAACAGGTGTCCCACTAAAGCGCTACAGTCTATCACTCCATATGAGGCTTGGCATGACCGCAAGCCATCTATTGCTCATCTGCGTGTTTTTGGTTGTTTGGCATATGCATTAGTGCCTGAACAACATCGCAGAAAATTGGATGATAAGGCAGTAAAATGTATTTTTGTTGGGTACAGTTATGAAAGTAAAGGCTATTGTCTGTATCATCCACAGACTAAACGCATTCTGGTTAGCCGCGATGTTGTCTTTGTGGAAGATGCTATTCAGCCATTGCTTTCATGTACTAAGGAGACATCTGTTAGCTCCAAAGACATGTATGATACGTTGATGCCTCTTTTTACAGGTGGACAATCTAGTGATGGTCCTAATGAGGAAACTTCTCAGCCTTTGCAGGTTTCATATGATGATGCAGATCATTCTATTCCTGATGCAGATTTACATGATGCACTTGTTGATGAGAGAGCTCATATTGAGCAGGCAAAAACTAGGCCAAAATGGCTGGTGCAGACTTTGCGTGACAGCAAATTAGATGCACCTTTGTCATATCGTACTCGTTCAGGCTCTCATAGTGCCTCCTTTGCATCAGATTGCTATGCTATGGCTGCGTCTAGTCTCTGTGATGAGAATGAGCCTGTTTCTTTTGATGAAGCACAAAATTCAGAAAATTGGATGGCTGCCATGCAATCTGAATATGATGCTATAATGAAGAATGGTACATGGTCTTTATGTGACTTGCCTCCTGGCAAGAAGGCCATTGGCACTAAGTGGGTATACAAGCTGAAGCGTAAACCTGATGGTACAGTTGAAAGGTATAAGGCTAGGCTTGTTGCAAAGGGTTATGAGCAAGAAAGAGGCATTGATTTTGATGAGACCTTTGCACCTACATGCCGTATGACTACTGTTCGGAGCATTTGTGCACTTGCAGCCCATCATGGTTGGAATGTACATCAGTTGGACATTAAAACAGCATTTCTGAATGGTGACTTGCATGAAGAAGTGTATGTTTTTCAGCCTTGAGGCTTTGTGCAGAAAGGGCATGAAAACAAGGTGTGCAGGTTAAAGAAGGCATTATATGGTTTAAAGCAAGCACCACATGCTTGGTATGAGAAGATACATGCCTATCTGGTTGCACATGGCTTTGTGAACAGTGCAACTGAAAGCACGTTATATGTTAAGCGTGCTCATGATGTGCTTCTAATCATTGTTGTCTATGTTGATGACATGCTGCTCACTGGTCCTATTGAGAAGCATATTTCTGATTTCAAGGCTGATTTGCATGCCTCATTTGAGATGTCTGATTTGGGGCATTTGCATCACTATTTGGGCATTCAGTTTATGCAAGTTGATGGTGGAATGGCTTTGTGTCAAACGAAATATATTGACACATTATTGAAGCGTTTTGGCCTTGAAGACTGTAAGCCTATTGCCACTCCTATGGAGACAGGTTTACGATTGAGTCTTCATGATGCTGGAGATGCATTTGATGCTGTTCTCTATCAGCAGGCTGTTGGATGCTTGATTTACCTATGCAACTTCCTCGGCCAGATATTCAGTTTGCTGTCTCACAGATGAGCAGGTTTATGCATTGCCCAGGAGTCACACATTGGAAGGCGGTTAAGCGCATCTTTCGCTACTTGAGTGGTACTCGGCTACTTGGGTTGTTTTATCCCAAGGGGGGATCACTACCGCCAAATTTGCATGCTTTTTCTGACTCTGATTGGGCTGGTTGCTATGACACTCGTGTGTCCACCAATGGTTTTTGCTTCATGCTTGGTAGCTCATGTATATCTTGGTTGAGCAAGAAGGAGCCTAATGTGGCCACTTCCAATTGTGAGGCTGAGTATAGGGAAGCTTTCACAGCGACTGTTGAGTGTGTGTGGCTCATACGCCTTATGGCTGATTTGGGTGTTGGCCAGACTTCTCCCACCACCATCTTCACTGACAGTCAGAGCGCATTGGCAGTTGCGAGGAACCCTGTGTTCCATGCTCGCACTAAGCACATTGAGGTGCATTATCACTATGTCAGGGAGAGGTTCTCTGTTGGGGAGATCAGCTTGGCATATGTGCCCACACAGGAGAACATTGCAGACCTTTTCACGAAGGCTCTGCCTAGGGAGAAGTTTGAAGCTTTCCGCAAAGCTTTGGGCTTACTTCCTTTTGTGGAGTGATTTCCACATAGCTTGGCACTTCCTTATACATGAGTGCCAGCTCCTTGTTCACCGCATCACTCCTGGGGGGATTTGTTGATATATTTGGGTAGTGATGTGTGTGAACACACTAGGACCGCCGGGGCACTTTTTTCCCTCTTTAGGAGGTTTTTTTCCCCGGCTTGTATATATGCCTATTGCCCTAATGGGCTACTTATCTTTGTACATTCTCTAGTAATACATTCAGTATTGTGTGTTTGTGCTCCAAGCTTCTTCTTCTTCCTTGTGATGTTCGCGTGCTCCTTCAGACGTCTTAACTCCAACAGATTTGTCCAATGGTCTAAGTTCTATCCGGAGATTTACTCAATCTGGTAATTACGTAATTTGGGATGTTTCGAAATTATAGTGCATCCCATCGATTACGCCTAAAACATAGCATCGCACGGTCCCGGAGTTCTTGCCTAAATCAGACAATTAGGTAGGACCAATTACTGAGGTAAAATCACGATTATGCACGCTATAAAGCCCTTCATCTAGAGTCTATCTATATCGCCATTGAAGCTCCACGGTGGGAGCGCATGGGTGGACAATATCATCGTTGTATATACATTATTGCCGGCAATTAGAGAATTCGAGTTCTTTGTCTCTCTATGTGTGTACATTTCTAGTGGCATGTTTTGCCTCTCATTACTCTACGTAACGGTCCAATTCAGCTGCGTTATTAGTCTTGATCATCATTCATTCATTTTCTAACAGAATATGATGTGGCAAAGCCCTCTACACACAAAGGGATCTCGCAATGAGAGAATGACAAGCAATGTCAATACTTGAATATGAGAGATCTTGTCTCGGAGATCTTGCCTAAATCAGAGGATTGGGCAGGACCAATTACTGAGGTAAAATCACGGTTATGCACACTATAACGCCCTTCATCTAAAGTCTATCTATATCTCCATTGAAGCTCCACAATGGGAGCGCATGGGTGGACAATATCATCGTTGTATATACATTATTGCTTGCAACTAGAGAATTCGAGTTCTCTGTCTCTCTATCTGTGTACATTTTTGTTAGCGTGTTTTGCCTCTCATTACTCTACCTGACAATCCAATTCTATTGTTATTAGTCTTGATCATCATTCATTCATTTTCTAACGGAATATGATGTGACAAAGCTCTCTACAGAAAGGGAATTCGCAATGAGAGAATGGCAAGCAATGTCAATACTTCAATATCAACAAGCAAATACAAATTTACCATGAATTAGGATGCAATACCATGGTCTTGAAGGCGAGAAAAGGTAGTTGCATTACCTATATAAACGGTTAATGGACAATTCCTCTCACATTAAGTTGACATACTAATGCAACATGACCCATGAGTAACCAACTTGTCTCATGATGGTCTAAATCAAACTCACCTTCCGTGTTAGTGGGTGACTAATTTAGCACTTGGTGATTTCACTTCACAATGGAAGGAAAAGCCAACTTCAAAGGATAAAAAAGCAACATCACTATGAGCCATTTCCTTCCACAAGCCAATTATCTTTGAGGTAACTTATATGAAACCCCCTAGCTTTAAAGGATTGATAAGCCATACTTTCACAATCTATATTTATAATAACTACAAAAAATCAAACGAGTTCCTTCCCTTTCCTTCCACATAAGATTTCTCCTCTCATTCTGCTCGTCTTAAGACACCCTTGTAAACTTTAAATGCATGTGCTGCCCTAAATAAGCTCCCCACTTCACAATATGTTTTGCCCATAGATGCTCTTAAGGAAGTTATATGGTTCATTATAGAGTCTTGAGGATAGAGGACCATCATAGTCTAGTTTTTTGCATACTAAATTGCCATGTATCTAACTAGAAAAGTTGTGTTGCGTGCACACATGAAACATATTGATGAACAATATTACTTCATCCAACAAACTACTAAGGATGGCCAGGTCACATTCACTAAAGTTCATCTAAAGGATAATCCCTAAGAATACGTAAATGAGAAGCTTTGGAAAAGCCCAAAGCATGATAATTCCACGGTTCTAGTGGGAGTAAAGTGATTTCATCTTAGCTCACAGACAAATGCCTTGAAAGTTGAAGTGAGAAAGTGTACGGGCAAAGCCCTTAGCAAACTCCTTGTAATATTTTTGGAACAAGGTTTTAATTTTTAAGCATAGACTTTAAGTTTTCTTACTAGGTTATCCTTATTTTTTCTAAGCCAAACAAGAATTGTTTTAGAAACAAGAATGCCATTAAACTTTTATAAAAACTCTTCCAAAAAGAAAATCTATTTTCAAAGGACAACGTTTCTGGGAGGATACTTTAGAATCATTCACTACATTCTCCTCCATAATCTATGCACACCCTCCGAGATAGAGTGTGCAACTTAATCTAAACTTCCTTGAGTCAAATCCAATCTCGTCAAACCTCTTAAATTCAATCAACGCATTAACATAATAACCTCTCATAATGAAAGACAACAGTATAAAGAACTTTTATTTTCTGAATAAAGAGGGCAATCACTAGTGCAACATCCATGAAACTTTAATGAAATGTTGATATAAGCCTTCAACCATGAAAAATTTAATGAACTTCAATTAAATGATTCAAAATGCACCTTATGTAGTTACCTTCTTAATAGAAAACACAAGCCAATGTCTACTCTCTTTCACTCTTGCCAAATAAAATGCAAACTCTATTCTATTAATGATGGCACATCTCCAAAATGGAGCTCTACTCATCCAAAATTTCCTAGATTTTGGTGGCAGCTTCTCTCATCCATCATTCTAGATAGACAGATAGACAAACAGATAGATAGATAAATAGATCGATAGACAGATAGATAGACAGATAGATAGATAGATAGATAGATAGATAGCAATGGATGGATACATGGATGGGCCGCTGGCTAGGTAGGTGGGTGGGTGGATAGACGGAAAGATAGACGGACACATAGATGGACAGACAATCAGACAGACAGATGTATAGATAGGTAGATGGATGGAACCATGGATGGACAGTGCAGGGAGAATTTTTTATAAATAGACAGATAAATACATACATGCATAGATGGAAGGATGGATTGATGGATAAATGAATGGATAGAGAGATAGATACATCACAGATGCAGACTCAAATCTTACCCAAGTCAGTAGGATGATCTTCAAAATGAGCTTTCAGCCTGTCAGATACAACATCCAATAACTTTATATCGAGTTACTGCAACAAAAGTACAATTTGAACACTGTAAAAATACATACTTCTCTGAATTCAATATTTCCAACCGCAATTCTTTTGCCCTTGCTTCCTTTATTGCAACTTTTGTCACGCCCCTTGCAACATCCTTTTAACAAATGACAAAGATTAATTAATATAACATCCACAAGATGTGCAGTCTACTGCAGAAGTTCAATCAAGCAATCTCATTTGAAAGCAGCAAACACTGTTGAAATAAACGACAAAAGAATGCCATAAATCCAAGTTGTAAGAAGCAATTTCATAAGAATCAACAAAAAATTTGCCAACTCTTTTCAACTATTGAGAAAAAGGGGACGCTTCAATGGTTTTTATTTAAAGCAAAGTGTTCAATATCCAGCCAGAAAACATGATTAATAGAAGGCATGTATAACCGTAAACCCTTTGAAATTCTCTGCATCACAGTCACTACAGCTTTTCAGTACTTGTTTCATTCTTGACAACTAAGCAAATGTGGTTCACACTCTGTTTAGATCAATGAAGTGCCCTTACAACAGCCAAAAATTATAACTGTTTCATATGATACAACAAATATGCATCCGAAGTAATCACTACACTGTAATTTATCAATAATTTTCCAATAATCTAATGCATTTGATATCATTTATTTTGCTAGGAAAGTATGCATACCTCAGCTCTGTATCGCAAAGATTCTATGGCCTCCTTGGTAAGAAGAGGAAACGGTAAAATGCGCATTGTTTTCTTATTTCCAATGTCGTTATCGCCATACAATGATGCTTGAATCTTGTCAAAATCGCACTGTTCTTCTGAGGAAACCTAAAAAAGAGAAAGAAAAGATGCTTAACAAAGATGTGTTCACAACTATCCAAATGTTCGCTTGATTGCACTAGTCACATTTTCCAGAGCACATGAGGAACGCTCTATAATAGCTAGCATTTAGAAAATAACAAGATTTAAGTTTTACTGGTTTATTGTATTGCAAAAACAAGAACATGTATGTGTGCATTTGTAGAAAGGCTGAATAAGAAAGTTGAGGGACACAACAGAACAGGACAGGAAATTGAGCTGCTGGTTACTCTCATAGTAAACAGTAGCATATGTACTATGTTTGTAACACCATACAGGTCAAAATATCAACATACAATCATGTTATACTTTGATTTTCCAGCACCTTTGAACAAATAAACTGTATCACACATATAATGAATTGTCATCTTTAACAATAGCATATGAATAGATATTGCTTTGGACACAGAAATCCTGAAAATGGGAAAGACTTCTGCAAGGAAAAAGCCTAATTTGTCATTGGCTTGTGTGATGTCAAGCATCCTGAAATTAAGCGCACAATCAAAAAACTAGCTTCTACAATCTCTCACTTGAAACCCACTTGCATCATTACACTGATTTCGAATCAAGGTATGCAAATCTGAAACTTACCTGACAAAAAGTTTGGAAGTTTAAATGAGGATCTTGCCTTGCCTTTACCTATGTTATGACAAGCTTCTATTTCGTCACTGTATCCAGTATATGGATCATGCACTGTAAGTCATCATGAAGGACACCTAACCACAATACGGTCAAGTACCTAACTGTGCATCAAACACTGAAACTACTACTGACATCCACGGATGGATTCTACTGCCAAAGCCTAAGACACATTGGAAGAGTGAAAAAATCAAGACAAGCACTTCAACTTGTGGTGAGAAATAGTCTAATCCTGATATGTACAGAAAATTAGTTTACATAAAACTGAAAATCAGAAACAAATAGTTGAGATGGAAAATTGAAACATGCTTACAAGGGATATTGATGTCCCTGTAGACCGGGCACGACCTGTCCTCCCAATCCTATGTACATAATTGGAGGGAGTCTTTGGCATGTCAAAATTTACAACCTATCAATAAAACCAGCAGATTTTATGAAAGGAACACTGATGTGCGAAAAGCACATAAATATACTCAAGAACATAAACATCAAGAATCAAGCAAGCATCCCATAATGATCGAACATCTAGAGCAGACGGCACTATTGTTTCTTCTATGCTTGAGAGAAAAATTCCCCAGTATGACCACTTGCAAAATTTACAATATCAAACTGCTGATAGACAGCATTGCAACCATACACAGTGTAGCATGCGGTAAACTAAATTTATGAAAACACTACCCTAATTGAATATAAATGAAACATTCACATTGAAACACTTCTAATCACTCAAACAGCATTAGATACACAGATTTTTTAAATACATTCTACTGAACTCCATAGTTACCGTTTGCACATTTTTGAAATCAATGCCACGAACTACACCAAATTCAGAATCAGCTTGCTTTCCACTTTTTCTCTTTCCATTAGATTTCTGGACATCCTTCTTCCCCTGTTGTTGAGCATTATAAAGCCTTTTTCCATCATTTTCCCCACTATTGCCATCATCAGTAGCAATCAAGTAATCAAACAAACCTATATTGAATTCCTGCACAAGGCATGGTTCCCTGTAAGATTCACAGTTAATGATATTTTCTTGGCATCAACAGGATAGCCAAAATCACAAACCTGTAATATGTGTACCCTTGAATTTTGAGGCAATTGTGCATTCAAAACCGCTGACCTAATACCAAACTGCATAGTAATGGAAAAGTAAAACAAGTCATTTGACTGACAAATTCACATAATTGGCCATGTAAATGCTCCATAATTGCTACTTAGGGCACTGACCTGTTCAAGAAAAAGTTTCAATCGAAATCCAGTATCAATGGTGTTAACAAATATGAGAACTTTCTTTTGGACAAGTCCAAGATGTAGCAGTGCCAAAATATGCAGCAGCTTATCTTCAGATTTACATGAAATCTGTTTCAGGTGATATGTTTGCAATATAAGTAACATTCTAAAAATGAAAACCCCAATCACTATGATTCAGAAACTTTCTACAAAAGAAAAAGCATCTGAACAATCACTACCTTAGAATCAGGAATGCCTTCATATTACATAAACAAAGCAATAAACTTGCCTGCGTTGTTTTCACATCGAACAATAATTATGTTCAAGTTATTTGAGACGACATGACATGACATCTGGAAAAGACCCATGACATATGAAATAAATGAGATTGCAGCCAAGAAAAGAAATGGAGGAAAGCAGTATTACAGTGCATGAAAGAAGTCAATCACAAGGCAAACAGAAAGAAGAAGCATATAAACCAGAAAATGGAAAGCTTAAAATCCTAGGATGATGCAAGAAGACTGAGGAAGACATAAAAAGCCAAAGAGAAAAATGGTATCCAAAGAATGCAAGAACAGATGGGACATCTATGTCTTTCATAAGAGGATGCAGAAATTACAGTAATAAATCGCCTCAAAGAAGAAACTTAAACAGTCAATGTGGTCAAAGAGTGTCACACATGAGATGGAAATTACCCAAAAAAGTGTTCGTTTTTAAGCCCACAATTAATATAGAGATATAGAGAAAATAGAGATGAGATGGAGAAAAAACAGCACATGAGAGAGATGAAAGAAGCGAAGCAAGGTGGAAAGGTACGTAAGGTACGGTACAAATACAGTACGTATGGAACACACATTTGTACTGAATGATTTTTTTGGTACGCAACCAATACGTACCTTTTGAAAACATAAAGCAAAATTCAAAATTCTTGGAGTATTCTACATCAATTGATTAAAACTGAACTGATGCCCAAGTGATTCAACTCTTTTCTGTCATCTTGGGCATATGATAATTCTGCCTGCAGTCGAACGCTTTTGAATTTAGTTCCTAACTGAAAATACCACTGTATTCTCCAGGAGAAGAACCTATGTTCCAAAATCCAGAGGCGATCTAAGTTCCCATATCTTCTCCAATCTCTCCTTTCACCAATGAGTACCTTTATGTGGCTCCCATCTGTTGTTGCACTGGTCCAGATTGTCTGTTTCTTCCAAACTGTTGAAGTAAAGCAGCAAGCTGCACAGTGCACACTAGCAGCATTACCCCTCGTAGATTTCATTTCTAATGCAGACACCTTTTGTTCTGTAACTTGTTGTTCACAGGCAGTTGAAGTTATTTCTGAATCCCAATCTTGGATATGGTGCAGGAATATGTTCCGGTTGTTATTTCTTCCTGGCCCTGCATATACTTACTAATTTAATCTTTTGATGAAGATTTTGAGGGCAAAAGTGTGGATTGCTCAGTGCTGGGCTTGATGAATGAAAAGACAATAAATTTGAAAAATGTGGCAATAGGTACGTACTGTTTAATCAGTACTGTACCATTTTGTACAGAACCTAAAGTATGTATTGAACAATTCAGTACGTACGTACTGATTCCACCTTGGAGCCAAGCTCCAGATATGTTCATTACATTCCATGTTGAAGTACACGAAGTTACAAGAGGCATAAATAATCTGCAAGAAACTCTTGCTGTCCATAATTCCACAATCTCCAAAGCTGAAGACCATCTCCTCCAATTAGACAAGCTCCAAGCTGCTGCATGCCTTGTAGATGACGAAGAAAACACAACACCTCTTCAAGTTATAGGAAACGCCTTCTCCAACACAAGCTCATGTAGAGCACTCCATAAGGGATGATTTAAGTGCTCCAAGCCATGTTCTTTATATAGAGCATCAAGTCCATGATTTTATGTCATAAAAGAGACAAAAACAGCTTTCCGTAATTTAAGGCAAGATTTGCGCCACATATTACGAAAACCCTAATCGGGTATCTTTTAATTGATTTTGAAGTGCCAGCTGGTCAACCATTAAATCAGATTCTACAAGTTTCTTATGATTTTGACAAGTGACAATTGCTTTTCAATTTTATATGTGCTTTTGCTTTTCACACTTCACCTGAAATTAGGGTTTCACTTCAAATACCAAAGTATTATATACCATTGGATAGTTCTTAAAGAGTACTGTCACATGATGTAATAATGAATCTTTACCAAAATTATTACAATTTCTCAAAAATCATATCAATTCTTACCATTTCCAAGACTAATATTATTAGATCTACAAATGGGGTCCCTAGTGGAAGGTTGCCCCAATGACATATTTTGTGGCAAAAAGATGGATGAGATATGAAGAGAGGGGGCTCCAAAGTCAAGGGGATGTGGTTTAATGGTAAACACATGATGGACCTTGAACTCAAGGTCCATGGTTCAACACTCATAAATCAGCCTCACGTTAGCCCCTGAAAGTGGAGGATAAAGATGTTGGAAAACAATGTTCCTATTGATCCATTTTGTCAAGAGACTATAGCATAAGTAGTCTATTTTACTAGTCCTTCTAACAGAAAAATCAGACGGGCGCTTACAGGGTCTATAGCTATTCTGTCTAGTCTTGGTACAAGCTAAGGCATTGGGCGCAGTGGATAAGGCATCGTCCTCTTATCCCACCCGCCTGGGTTCAAATCCCGCGACCGTAACACGGAGATGTACAATCCTTTTGATATCATGCTTTTCAACTCAATAAAAGCAAAACGAATAGCGCAGCGGAAGACTATTTGCGTAGCGATCATGCTTTATCGGAGATCGTAAGATCGTAGCTTTATTTTGGCTTTTGGAGGGGTGCTTTTCAAGGACAATCAAACACTATAAAACAAGAGTCTTGGGCTCATTGTAATCATCCTTCACCAAGGATCAACACAAGCTTTCTAGAGCTTGGACCTCAGTAGAGGTGGTGTTTCTTCTAGCACATGGGGCAGCCATGGTGCTAACTTGAAGCATGTTGAGGAGCAGCTATGGAGTTCTTCTTGGTGATTCTTCTTGGAGAAGATGAAGGGTGTGCTCACACTCTAGCTCATGGAGAGGAGGTCATCTCTTGTTCATGGCAAGAAGACTTGATTATTAGCAGCTTGATGGTGAGGATCGCCCATCTACATGATGTATTTGAAGATCATCTTCTACAAGAAGATGTTAGGTTGAAGATTATCTTCTACAAGAGGATGTCTGGCTACTTCAAAGACATTGGATGGGACCATCTACATGATTTTGAAGATCATCTTCTACAAGAAGATGTTAGGTTGAAGATTGTCTTCTACAAAAAGATATCTGGCTACTTCAAAGACATTAGATGGAGTTTAACATAAGATTCACATCTTATGTTAAAGTATTCAGGTACATATTCTCTTTATGCACACAGGTACTACTTGAAGTTTATGGAGGTTGTGGCGTTCATATCAGGAGGAGTCCTATTTGGCATAGGTACAAGAGAATCAGTACTTATATGCTTTATGCATATTTTATGAGGTGTTTAAGAAGGTGTGTTCACATGAGTTTGAGGATTTCCGTTCACACTGATCCTTCCTCTTTCAATCACTCATATTCACTCTTCTATAACCTATAAGGTCACACATCTCATAATATTCAGATTACTGCCCACACATCTGAATATGTTTGTTACATTGTACATTCACTCATTCATCTATTTCTCATCACATAGAGTGGTTGAGAGTTTTGCTCCCACATTGTACATTGAACATTGGTATATATGATACTATGAGTAAGCGCTGGCTTACGTAACACCTTACACATGATGTCTATTCTTTCTCTATCTTTATCTCATCATTTGTATGATTAAGTTGTGGTATGTTCATGTTTTGTCAATATGCAAGATTGTTGGAATTAATGTTGTACATGACTGGAACTATGGAACCATGGACCTGTGACATGAACCTAAGGGCCTACCTCACTTCCAACATTTGGTATCAGAGCACTAAGGTTTTGGTTTCAGAACTTTAGATCTTTGGCATCAATGCATTAAGGCTCATTCATAATCCCAGGTTCCTAGAATTCCAGTTTTACAACATATGATTTGAAAGCATCTTCTAATATTTGACATTTGACATACACACTTAATCTAGATGAGTAGAGATTTGAGAATTAGACACTTCAGTTACATTCATCAGTGTGGAGTATGAAGTTGATGATCTGTTAGCAGCCGAATATTTTTGGAAGAGTATGCAAATACTTTACAAAAGTATTGTTTGAAGACCCAGACTTGATGAAGAGAAGACTACTTCAAATTCAAGGAAGAACAATGGTTTAGAGAATATGAAGAAATTAGATCAACATCAAATCACAGGTATCAGTTTCTACTATCAGATTATCATTTGCAGGTCATATCTTAGAAGAGCAGTTATGAAGAGATTTGAAGAAATTCAAGGAGTGCTTTTATACGCTTTCATCATTTGAAAGTTAAAGGCTACATCAAAACAGGTATCTAGAGGTTTTTTCTAGAGAGTTTTGAGACATCTCTTTCATGGCAAGAAAGTTCATCTAAGAAGACAAGTGCAGAGATGAGATGAGTTTTTTCAGCCAATTTTCTGTTGTAAGTTGGTTGGATATCAAGGTACAAATGTATCTAGAGAAGGTAACTCTAGAAGGGTAATTCATCATTCAGATAAACGATTGGTGAATTTAGTCGTTTCAGACATTTGAAACAACATTTTGATTCAGAGATATGAGGAGATGATAAAACATGTTTCTATATTCACTTATATACCATGTTTGTTTTATCTTTTACTCTTAACATTAGAGGAAGAGAAAAGTTCATTCGAAGAAGTCAAGAGTGTTTGCTACTTCAAGATGAAGAGAACAAAAGGTATGGAAGAGAAGTTTGAAGATGTTGACATCATCAGGTGGAAGAAAGATGCAGAAGAAGAAAGTCCATCATTTCCAAAAGAAAAGTAAGGCTTCCTTTTCTCATATATTTTCCATATACTTTTCCTATTTTATCCTCTACATCCAAAGACAAGTCTACGAGAACATCTTGTTTAAAGAAGAAGCAGTTTCTTGTTTTGCATTACACTTGGTCATGATTTAGTAGATTTGAAAAAGAATTGCATTGAGAGAAAGAAAAGCAGCAGATATATGTTTTAACTCATATATGTATGAGTTATGTTTTAGTTGAAGCTTTTAAGCAGGCAGCTTATATGTTCCCTCAAAGAATTCTTGGACTGTCAATACAGAGCTACTTGGTATATGACAAGTTGCAGAGAAGTATATTTCTTCTTTATCTAACTCTTGAGATAAAAGAGTTTTTTGTAGCAGATGTTGAAGACTTGGGTTGAGGTTTTATGTTTGGAAAAGGTTACCTCATATTCAGTATTTTCAGAAAACTTCAGAAAATTCACAATCTTGTTGATGTACCAGTCAGTTGGAGAATCTACTTTTTATGATTGTCTTGATTTTTGGATACATGCTTGTATTCAAAAAGGTGTTTCATCATATCCTATCACTTGATTGAGAAGTGGAGTTAGCCAAAAGAAAATCAAGCAGGTACTATCACATTTCACCCGGGTAAAATATGAAAGTTATGAAGTATCAACTTGCAGCTTTTGGAGTTCTCAAGGTGAGAAGTTTGTCCACTTATGTTTCAAGTAGGAATTGCAGATTCCTTGAAGGATTTGTTTGAAGAAAAGTTTTACAACTTTTTGAGAAGCATGGACACTTGGAGACATTCAGAAAGTAAATCAAACATTCAGTCATGAAGGTTTGATGACAGCAGATTCTACATAGGAAAGATCATTGATCTTGTATGATCTTGAGCATTTATGAGTCAGTTGTCTATCCTTTGTTTATGAAGATTCTTAACATTGGAAGAAGTCAGTCAAAGATTCAGATTCTATCAAATTTGTGTTGCAGAGAGATAGAAGATACTTGTTATGTTACAGAAGGTTATGAATCCTATAAAGCTTTCAGCAAGGTTTTGTTAGGATCAGCTAACCTTATTCTAGATTTTGGAAAGCTGAGGAATGACATGGAAAGCTATTGGCATCTGATCAATGCTAATAAAAAGGGTTCAGAGATTTTGTCTCAGATACAGGTATTGATCACTGAACATCAGATTTATGAAGGAAGACGTTCCACATTTCACAAAGTCTGATATATTTGAAGAATACTGGATACTAGTGTTAAGTCATCCAGGGGGGTGATGAAACATGAAAGACTTATTTTCAGCCATATGTGAAAGAATGCAGAGTCATACCTACAGCTTTGAAAGAAGAAGGAAGAAGAAGAATATTTGGAGAAAGTTCCTGTTAGGATGTTCCTGTTCAGGAGAAGGTTCCAGATTTCTATTGAAGAGAAGCTTGATGTTTCAGAAAGGTATATTTCAGAAGTGCGCACATATATGTTTATACCAAGTTCTGAAGGATTTAAAGGATGAAGACATGATGACATCATAGATTTTTTGACTCATATTGAGTTGAGTACAGTCAGAGATGAACCAGCCGTGTTCATAATGCACTAAGTTGTGAGTTGACAATCACAGGTTCCAGGATTCAGTTCCTGATTTTGTTTAGTGTATTTACATGACGCAGCAGAAGTACGTTGAGAAATCCTTTTGGAAGGTAAATGCAAATATATGGATCCTAGTGTAAGTTTTCAGGTTTTTGAAGACAGGAGATAGCAGGTGCAGAGACAGTTCATGCTATATTTGTTGTCAAGCAGTGATTGCTTGATAAGTACACTATTGGATATCTAGTTTGCATATTTTCTCAAGTATTATGGTTCATATTCAGCAAGTTCAGGTTTTTTGAAGGAAAGTCAATTTCAGTTTTGAAGAAGACTTTTTCTGAAGGATCGGAAGTACAAGCTTGAAGCTTGTGGTAATTTGCAGATTATAAAGTTTGCAGATTCAGTTCAGATTGTACCAATATGACATTGCAGGGGGGATTGTTGGAAAACAATGTTCCTATTGATCCATTTTGTCAAGAGACTATAGCATAAGTAGTCTATTTTACTAGTCCTTCTAACAGAAAAATCAGACGGGCGCTTACAGGGTCTATAGCTATTCTGTCTAGTCTTGGTACAAGCTAAGGCATTGGGCGCAGTGGATAAGGCATCGTCCTCTTATCCCACCCGCCTGGGTTCAAATCCCGCGACCGTAACACGGAGATGTACAATCCTTTTGATATCATGCTTTTCAACTCAATAAAAGCAAAACGAATAGCGCAGCGGAAGACTATTTGCGTAGCGATCATGCTTTATCGGAGATCGTAAGATCGTAGCTTTATTTTGGCTTTTGGAGGGGTGCTTTTCAAGGACAATCAAACACTATAAAACAAGAGTCTTGGGCTCATTGTAATCATCCTTCACCAAGGATCAACACAAGCTTTCTAGAGCTTGGACCTCAGTAGAGGTGGTGTTTCTTCTAGCACATGGGGCAGCCATGGTGCTAACTTGAAGCATGTTGAGGAGCAGCTATGGAGTTCTTCTTGGTGATTCTTCTTGGAGAAGATGAAGGGTGTGCTCACACTCTAGCTCATGGAGAGGAGGTCATCTCTTGTTCATGGCAAGAAGACTTGATTATTAGCAGCTTGATGGTGAGGATCGCCCATCTACATGATGTATTTGAAGATCATCTTCTACAAGAAGATGTTAGGTTGAAGATTATCTTCTACAAGAGGATGTCTGGCTACTTCAAAGACATTGGATGGGACCATCTACATGATTTTGAAGATCATCTTCTACAAGAAGATGTTAGGTTGAAGATTGTCTTCTACAAAAAGATATCTGGCTACTTCAAAGACATTAGATGGAGTTTAACATAAGATTCACATCTTATGTTAAAGTATTCAGGTACATATTCTCTTTATGCACACAGGTACTACTTGAAGTTTATGGAGGTTGTGGCGTTCATATCAGGAGGAGTCCTATTTGGCATAGGTACAAGAGAATCAGTACTTATATGCTTTATGCATATTTTATGAGGTGTTTAAGAAGGTGTGTTCACATGAGTTTGAGGATTTCCGTTCACACTGATCCTTCCTCTTTCAATCACTCATATTCACTCTTCTATAACCTATAAGGTCACACATCTCATAATATTCAGATTACTGCCCACACATCTGAATATGTTTGTTACATTGTACATTCACTCATTCATCTATTTCTCATCACATAGAGTGGTTGAGAGTTTTGCTCCCACATTGTACATTGAACATTGGTATATATGATACTATGAGTAAGCGCTGGCTTACGTAACACCTTACACATGATGTCTATTCTTTCTCTATCTTTATCTCATC
>CM035429.1:136305991-136308491 GCA_020310875.1 Ceratopteris richardii | reverse complement strand
AAGCCTCTTCTAAATGAGGCTTGAGCAGGTGAAAGATGATTTGGTCACTGATCATCAGGACTATCCTCATGAAGCAAAGCAACCTTAAAAGATTAGGCTCATTAAGTTTGTCTTATATATGTATGTGACATACCAATAAGATGGATAGGCTCATAACATCTAGGCTCAATGTGCAGTGTGGGCGTAGTAGTGAATAATGTTTTTCTTTCCCTCTTTGTTTTTGTGCAATGACACAGTGACCAGTGATTCGGACTTCTTTCCCTTTTCTGTTTTTTGAGTATGAATGTGTATGCATGTGTGTGTGTGTCACGTGCATAAAAGCACGTGTGTGCATGCATACACATGTGATAGATAGAAAATGAAAGAGGGAGAGAGAACATGAATGGGAATGTTTGTGCATGGGTACATGCAATTGCATACACACAAACCCCATGGCATTGTGTCACTCGTTAAGGGAACTTCCTAATTGGTGCCTATTACTCACATCCCAACCTTCTTATAGCCCTTGCCCCCAATAACTAGAATCCTCTCTACGATCATGTGCACCCTTCATATGGCCACTCTAAAGAGTAGGAAATGCTTCAAGGAGCCTTAACTAGGGCCTTCACTCCCTCAAACTTTCGCCTTGATCACAAAACATCCTTGTCCACATAGACATGCCCAATGATAGGCTATCAAAAGCCCTAAAATATAACACCCTCACTCCATCTAAAGATCATTGTCCTCAATGATCAATAGGGAAAGTACTTGTAAGCCAAAATCGTTGATTCCTAAGTCGCATCCATAACACGTGGCCTTTTCCAAGAACCTTAAAAAAAAAATACAGCAATTCCATTAATGCTGCTCTCTTTGATCTAGAAACTCTTCTAGAACAATGTGGTGTAGACTTTGATCCCTAAAGAGAGAAAATTCCTTCCATACAATTGTCATCTCCAAAAATAAATGGCCACAACTTGTTGACATGAAAAATAAGATGAATCTCGTGATCTCGTGGAAGTTCCAATTTGTATGCTACATCACAATCTGTTTTGCGTAACTTTCAAGGGCCATCACAATCTGGTTTGAATATCTTTCAAGGGCCATGAAACCTTGGGGCTACTTTTGGGTATTTCCTTGTAGACAAGGTACTTCTAAAAGAAACATGTAAGAACCCTATCTCCTTCTTGAAAAATTATTGGAGATCCATGTTTATCTACGTGAAACTTCACTCTATCAAGAGCTTCTTTAAGCTTAGCCAGTGTAATTTTAAGACTAGCATGAATATCTATGAGAAATGAGCTCAATATAGTGCTCAATGTTCTTGCAATGTGGTAAACAAAAAGGTAAATCTTTCCGAGAATACTATCAAATTTTGATTGAATTTGTAATCCAAATGCTTCTATTTTAAGAAAAGAATTCAAGGATGATTGCTCATCAATTATAAAAATGAACAAATTATAGTAAAAAATATATATCTACATTCCACTTTAATTGTCTTTGTGACAATAATCATCCTTGTCTCATTGAAATTTGGTTGCCCAAGTATCACGATTCTTCTTCCATCATGGTGAGCGGATATACATGGGATCCAAAACCGATGATTTCTTTTTGGGCACATGCCACTATCTGCTCAACACGAGTTCAAATCGAGCCATCGTGCTATTTTAAAGTCCAATGTACCACGATACGTCTAGATCTGAAGGGTAAACCAACAACCCACTAATGTGGAGGAATCATTAACCAAATTGCGTCTCACACAAAGGTGATCTTCTTGGTCACTATTATGTTAAGTATAGATTGATTCAAATGGATCATACTCTATTTCTACGTCTAAGTCCCACAAATCACCATGCTATTGAAATCTTCTTTTTCTTGGGACATTTTTTTAATATGCGTATCTCCCTAAGCATCTATAACACAAGCTTTCTTAATGAGCCTTCTTTTGTTGTTATGGTGTCAATCCAAAGCATAGAGCATGCATCTTGTCCATATTGTTCATTGGGGCTTGCTTGCTTGCTGGTGAATTGTTGCAAACACAATTGCCTCATCCTTCCACCCTTCCAACTGGGGAGTTTCTACCATGGCAAAAACTTTATGCTTTACTCCCATAGGAGCTTGCATAGCTTGACAACTTGAAGAGCAAATAAGGAATCAAGATGGTACATGATAGCTAGTCCAAGATGACCTTTGCCCATTCGAATGTATTCTTGGCTGGCGACCATTCTGAAGTACTAAAGTTTAAGGATAACTTTACATATTACAACTTCAATGAGAGTTGCACAACACTCCTTACACACAAAATCTGAGACCTTTATAAGTACTTTGTGATACTTGTCCACGTTTCCTTGCATTGTAAGCTGAGAGAAAAGTCATTCGCATCATGTTGTGTACTAGAGAAGAAAGTACTTTCCTCTACCTATTTGTCTTTGAAGGATTCACTTCCTTCTTTCTCTTCCATATAATCGCTCACTTTGTTTGAACTAAGTTTATCTCTCTCTCTCTCTCTCTCTCTCTCTCTCTC